>JAVKPL010001875.1:0-175953 GCA_032173675.1 Gastrolobium villosum | reverse complement strand
TAACTGCTCTGATTTTATTTAGGCAATGCTTGTCTGACTAGGTGGCAAATAAGGGGAGTTAAAATGATGAAGAATACAAAGGTTTTGATTTTCACTTTCATGCTATGAGATGTGTGAAAACTCAGAGGGGGAGAGAGTAAAAGAGTTGCACTTCACTTCCAAACTTCATAAATTTTTATTGTACCAAGCAAACTGAAGGAATTTTCAATCCAAATTTTCCACCCTTGTGCTTTCCACTCGTTCAGACAAGAACAACCTTAGTTTCATGTTGCAGCATATCATGCATTTCCAAAACAGAAATTCAATAGGAAAAAGTAGACATGAAGTGCATGCAAGATATCAGTGAACAGAGATCATTGGAGTGAAGTTATCAAATACCTGTGAAGTGAATAAAGGTTGCGAATGCTCCTGTCTGCTTCAGGAGATAGATACTTGCCATTGTCCCTATCAAGATCTAGTTGCAAGGGGAACTCATAGCGGTCATTGATCTCTTGGCAATCAACTTAATGGTCATTCCAATTACAGGTATCATAGGAAAAAGAGAAAATTTTACAAATACAATAATAACACGAAGTATTTAAAACTGAAATATAATAACATGAAGTAATTAAAACTGAAAAATAACATTTAGGAAGTAAGTTCCATGCCAAGGATAACATTTATGATTTTATAGAGAGATACAACATAAAGCTTCAGTCCTTGAAGTTAAATTCTAACACATTTTTGCTAACCATTAATGTTATATGTTGATTTTGTCATATAATCTACTAGGAGCTTCAAGTGCTGGAAGATCCTATGAGGAAGGAAGTTGCAATGATACGCAAGAATATTGACTTGGCCAACAGAGATTTAAAGCCACTACGATTTAGCTATCAGAAAAAGTTACAATGCTGATTTTACGTATGTCTATAGTCAAGGGAATTCCCTAACAGCACGGTGCACAAATCAACAGCTATTGACAAAAAAACTAGCTTGCTCTCTCAATTCTAGATCAAGACAATATAAAAATGCCTTATTAAATTTCTCTAAAAGCTTGGAAATTGAGAAAGAAGTATAAAATGGTAATATTAAAACACACAGTTGCGTATGAGCTTGAGTACTTTTTCATAAACACACTATCATTCTTTACCATGTGTGGGCCAGTGTCTGTCAACAGTATGGTGGTATAAAATGCCATCAAAATGAAAATTAAAAAAAAAATATATTTAATTTAAAAAAGGATGCAAAAAATAACCCTTTCTGGTATTGAAAAAGAAAGATTATGAAAGCAAAAATAGTACAAGACAAGCACAGTTGCGTATAAATAGAGTAATACCTGTAGGAGTATCAAATGCAGGTAACAACCTCATGGAAAGATCTTTAGCTAAGTTTAGTAACTGATTATCATACAACGGAAGTCTTATACCCTAGAGACAATGAAGGCAAAGATAATCATTGAATACCTTAAAACTCTAATTTCAAATATATTCTTATATAGATTTATAAGTGAATGAGATATTGAATCAGTAAACTGTGAATACATAAGTAAGCACTGAAAAAAGGGAAACCATAAACAGAAAAACATCCATGTCTATACTTTTGCATCAGAAATAAATTAGACTGAACTTGCTCAGAATACCAAAAGACAGAAAGCAAATGCCAGCAAGCAGTTTCCTCTTTTTTGGATAAAACAATAAAAATATATAAAACTGTAGAAATATATGGTAAACTAGTATAAGGAAATAATAAAAAATGATAATATAGGATATAAAAAGAAGTAGCTTACAACAAATCTCATAAGAAGACATGATTTACCAACAGCAGAGTCTCCAACAAGAAGGAGCTTGAACAGATAATCACTGCAAAGGATGACCGCAGCACATTAAGTTTCTCAAATAAAATAGACTAAGAATCAACCTTAGAAACTCACCTTAAAGACCAACCACATACATGTCATATACAGAGTTAAAAGACAAGTATTAAAAGATCTACAATTAGTGGCCAATATTTTGCCAACTGTTCCATTTAATTAAAATATAAATACAAAGATAGTTTGATGCATTTTCACGGAGTATGTCAATCATTACTATACAAGCCCACACATCATAGAGTCTGACCAAGAGCTCCAAGCATGGTGGACAGATATTCGAACACTGTGTCATGGAGATAAATCTGAAGAACCATGGTGGCCATTATATTCAAGTAATGAAAATGGGATTTACCTATTTCCCTCATTCTTCGAGTAATGAAAATATGGTCGAGGCGAAACTGAAGATTTCATATAGGAATAAAAACAAACAGTTGATGAGCAAGCATGGACGAAGTAGCACGAGGCACTAACCAGAATAGGACATCCACAAATCGACGTAATATCTCAAGGGATCCGGAAACACCTTCTTCCAGATATCAGGCATAGCAAGTAATATCAAACTATTTTTCAAATTCAGAAAATGTATAAGTTGTAAAATCCCCAAATATATAAATAAACTTATACATCGATTTGGGGAAGATGTTACACATTGAACGAACGCAGATCCATAATTTTACCTTTGCACTATTTTAACAAATCAATGTTGAATAAGGAGGATACAAATTTTTCTGCAGGATAGAAGCTTTGAATGATTCAACGATGCACTGTAATCTATGAAAAGAAAAAATCAGATTCACGTAATTTGTGCGTGATGGAAAAATGAGATGAGATTCATCTAGCATTCCAAATAGCATTACCGCTTCAGCGAGAAAATGAGGTGCGGCTAAGAACATGGAAGAATATGTTAGGTTAAACGAGATGAATATTTGTTAGGTTAAAATATTTTTAAATATTTTTTATTTTATTAATTATTAAATTCAAATTTAATATATTATGGCAGTGAAATCAAGCAGTGTAAAACATTATGAAATCGAGGCGAGTGTAAAATATTCACAAAGAATATGATCGCTGGCACTTTTTCAAAATGACGTGAAGAAATTGACTTTAATCACCGGTTTTGGCGTAGTGTTCTACACTTATGCATGCCCAAGATAAGCGGAAAGAGTCTTCAATAGAAAAATCAACTCTAACAGATTAAAATGTACCAAATATGAGTTACGTAGGGTCTAATTTTATACACAATTTATATCATTTCTTAAGAGTATTTTTCAAATTAATAATGATATAACATAACATATCCAGTAAGTTGCAAGTAAACAAACAACCTCAACTGTTAATGTAATTTTGTTACAAGTTCAACCATTAAAAATATAAAATGCATTGTGGTCCCCAATTTTTATTGTCCCAACTTAAATTCCACCGCCAAAACAATAATAACACATGTGATCGGAGGTAGAACCCTATTACAAAAACTCACACTTTTGTACGTGTCAAATATAGGGTAACACAACAGTAAAACATAACTGTGTCATCGAATAAATAATTTTTATCTTGTCAGTTTTTTTATTATGAATATACTTAATTGAATTCTTTTTGTCATATTTATGAATGGAATAAAGAAAAATTTATTACAAATATTTCTTTTGTTTTCTTTTTGTGATATAAAAAAGACTTTGTAATCTATTTGGAATCGATTAACTTGCTTTTTTTTTCTCTCATTATATTTATTATGTCCTTAAATTCTCTCTCGTAATATTTATGATGTCCTTAAATTTTCTCTCATAAATTTATGATGTCATAACTATCAAGGTATATTTGGTTATATAGTATTAGGATGCAATTTTCAATCCTTTTGATATCCGATCCATATGTCATTACGTACAACTTACAATCCTTCTAGAAATGCTTATCCTACCGTTAACTGCATAAATTAATGATAATCTTTTTAAGAAAAATAAATATTTATTTTGTAACTTTATATCTTTTGAGAGTTATTCAGGTATATTTTAATAGTTTAAAGTTTGAATTCATTAATTACACTATAATTGAGATTTATGAGAGGATAAATCTTTTCCCATAATATGAAGAAGAGTGTATCCTTTTAAACAAGGCGTGTTATTGGACCTTTGACTATGTTTTTATTATATGATTAGATCTTTGACTGTGTTTTTATCATGGGAAGAATGCTTCTAGAAATGCTTATCCTACAATTAACTGTATAAATCAATGATAATCTTTTTAAGAAAAATAAATATTTATTTTGTAACTTTTGAGAGTTATTCACGTATATTTTTTTGGTGAAATATTCACGTATGTCTAAATAGTTTAAAGTTTGAATTCATTAATTACATTGTAATTGAGAGTTATGTGAGGATAAATCTTTTCCCATAATAGGAAGAAGAGTGTATCCTTTTAAACAAAGGCGTGTTATTGGACCTTTGACTATATTTTTATTATGTGATTGGATCTTTGACTATGTTTTTATTATGGGGAAAATGCTTCTAGAAATGCTTATCCTATAATTAACTATATAAATTAATGATAATCTTTTTAATAAAAATAAATATTTATTTTGTAACTTTCTATCTTTTGAGAGTTATTCACGGATATTTTAATAGTTTAAAGTTTGAATTCATAAATTACACTATGATTGAGAGATTTATGAGAGGATAAATCTTTTCCCATAATATGAAGAAGAGTGTATCCTTCTAAACAAGGTGTGTTATTGGACATTTGACTATGTTTTTATTATCTGATTGGATCTTTGACTATGTTTTTATTATGAGAAAAAATGCTTGCTTCTAGAAATGCTTATCGTACAATTAACTGTATAAATCAATGATAATCTTTTTAAAAAAATATATTTATTTATTTTTTAACTTTCTATCTTTTGAGAGTTATTCACGTATATTTTAATAGTTTAAAGTTTGAATTCATCATTAATTACACTATAATTGAGATTTATGAGAGCATAAATCTTTTCCCATAATATGAAGAAGAGTGTATCCTTTTAAACAAGGCGTGTTATTGGACCTTTGACTATGTTTTTATTATGGGAAAAATGTGTGTCCTTTTAAAAGATCCAAACTTGGGTTCTTTTAAGAAAGAGATAAAGACAAAGAGGTGCAATCCACGCCTTAATTTTTTTTAATGGGACCCACACCTCTTTGTGTCTATCTCTTTCTTAAAAGGACACACACTTTTCTTATAATAAAAACATGGTCAAAGGTCAAATCACACCCCTAGTTTAAAATCCAAAATTATTAATTACATCATAATTGAGATTTATGAGATGATGAATGTTGAACAATAAGAACATTTCTCCTAGCCTTTAAATAAACCAAAACCAAAGAATTATTACATTAACATTGCTCTCTACGAGATCAATTGCAGATTTGGAATCTTTGTCTTGGAAAAATACCACCAATCTTGGATTGCACACACAAG
Organism: Gastrolobium villosum; assembly: GCA_032173675.1. Classification (NCBI taxonomy): domain Eukaryota; kingdom Viridiplantae; phylum Streptophyta; class Magnoliopsida; order Fabales; family Fabaceae; genus Gastrolobium; species Gastrolobium villosum. Next base: position 170,657 of record JAVKPL010001875.1, on the reverse strand, counting down.
AGCTTCAACTTACCAAAAATCATGGATATCAGTTTTCAAGCAAAGTCCATCTCCCCAATACCACTCTTTGTTGTTTCTCTGTTGATCTTTTTCTTAATGCCATCAACCTCTGCCCAAAACACCACTGCATACGATGTCCTTCAACAATACAACTTCCCAATTGGGATTCTTCCCAAAGACGCGGTCGGCTACAAATTAGACAACTCCACTGGCAAATTCGAAGTGTACCTAAATAATACTTGCTCGTTTAATATTCACTCTCACAAGTTGAAGTATAAGTCCACTATATCGGGTGACATCACTAAGGACAAGATCTCTAACTTAGATGGAGTTCAAACGAAGGTGCTTTTTCTATGGGTAAAAATTAGGTCAGTCACTCGCCAAGACAACGAGCTCCAATTCTCAGTTGGAGTTGCTTCTGCACATTTTCCTGTCAGTAATTTCAATGAAAGCCTGACTTGTTATGCTGATTTTGACAATGTGAAAGGGATTGGGAATCATGTGAACAAGTCCCCTAATTTTATTCTATCTTGATTTTGGAGGGCGTGCGTATAACGGTCTCTAATCGGCATGAGATACGTAAAGTGGAGTTGTAATTTTAAATAAGATTCTTATGGTAATAATATGGTACCTTTTTAACAGGTTATGATATGTGTGTGCGTGTGTTGTATACTTCTTGGTTAAAGAGAATGGTCGACGAATTAATTAATTGAGATGTAAATTATGTTGAAAATTTAATTTTCTCTTATTTTAATGATTTAATCTAACATATGAACTAAAAGAAAATTAAAAATTGTTTCATCACGACAAAAATAAATACACTGTTTGTGATGAAAAAAAGTATCAATTCAAAGATATAAAAATCGTCATTAAGGTATTTAAGTGACAATTTTTTTCTTCGTCAACATTCATCACTAATACTAACATCATGATTAAATCAAAGATGATATTTTGAGACGCTATTTTGAGATGACATTAAAAGAAATATTTATTGCTACGAAAAAAAAATCATCACAAATATTTGTCCATAATACTTTTTTTATAATAGTAGTGATAAATTTTTCACTAAGATTGATATTAAATATTTGTGAATAATTTTAGACAAAAATGCTTCAAATTATTAATTATGAATTATTTCTCACTAGTAACAAAAAAAAATGATTGATAATTTTTATAATTGTCAATATTATGATATAATATTAATCAGAAGTTAAAATTTTGTTACTATTGTTTTTTACGTCTTTAAAATTTTATATCAGTGATGATCTTATTGTGTGAAAATAATTTATTGATCAAAAATTTATATTATTTACGAATTATTTGTGTTGTGATAGATATATATTTGTCACTATTAATGAAATCATGATGACAATTTATCATTTTGTCACAATTAAAAATAATAATAGTATCAAAATAAAATTTTGTCACAAATAATATATCATTAGTGACAAATTATATATTCATCACTCAAATTTTGTCATAAATAATCATATTTGATGTAGTGAATAATCTAATATACTTTTAAAACTATTTATTAAAGTGATATGCTTTGATATCCTCTCCCCATGTAACCCAACATTACGAAAAAGATAATAATAAAAATCATAAGAAACAATTTGAGTTTCGAAAATAATTCACTTAAGACATATTTAAGAAATAAACTTATATTACATGAAGCAATATTTTAAATAATTAATATTTTCTGAAATTATTTTTGGTTATTTTCTTATTCATCAAAAATAATTTAATTCTTCGTTTGGAATAAAAAATTTCATTTCCGTTAAAACCAAAATATTTTATGCATATGAAACGACCACCGAAAAAAAGTGTGTTTCTTATGAAAAAAAGAGGTGAGTTGGAGTCCTCCAGATAGCTCACAAGTTTCGACTTTGCAAGGTCACAAATTTGATCACCAAGCTTGGCCCTTTATACCAAAAGGTGACTTCTTAAAATCACAAATGGCATGGAAATGGCTCCCACACCTCATAACCACAAAGTCAGCAACTCTCACACTCAAAATAGGGCTGCAAACTCAGAAATGGTTGGTCTTTCAACCTCCCAAGGCTAGAACACACTCTTACAAGGCACTTTTGTGAAAGCAAGAGAAAATGTGGTCTGTTGGAGCTTCAATGGAGGGAAAAAGGTGGAGGAAGGTGGCTGCCACCAAAGCTCAGAAAATTTCACGTAGGAGGATGAGATCTCTGACCTAGGGCCTTGTGCCCATGTATTTATAGGTGCACTTAAGTTTAAACTCACTGTATTAGCACTAATAGCTATGCTTATCATTTTAATCTCAAACTTTATATTCTGCCATTTTTCTAGGATTTTTCATATTTTTAATTTAATTTTTCGCAACACTTTTCCGGTATGCGTTTTCACGCAATCGGTATTAGTTTTGACATAATTTCTCATCATTTCGACTTCAAACTTGATATTATTGACTTAAATATTATTCTAGGATTATTCATACACTTATTATAATTTTTCGGGATACTTCACTGTTACGCACTTATACCGTGAAGCTGCACCGGTATCTGCACTTTTCATCAGAAAAGCGACTTTTAATATTATTAAGCCCTTATATTAATTATTTGGGTCTCTTCATAATGATTCTACGTCAATTATGGTATTATTTCATAAACTCATATTAAATTAATTAAATTCTCAATTTAACGGTGCAAGTTCTTACATAACCTAATTCAACCAAAACCACGTGATCATGTATTGGAGGAATGCGTGGCTTCAACAACACAGCTTCAAAAATCTCATTCTCCAGGTATTCAACCTGACGACACATTCATGCAGGAGTGTTGTGCAATTTCGCAATCAATTATTTAATCACACAAATACGCAAGTGCACCTGTCAACAAGTAATAGAGTGGATGTGTGAGTCCAAATATCGTTCCCACAGAGATTAAATAAAGCTATAGCCCTTTGTGAAGCAATCAAGGTAACAAGAATAGTTTGTAAAAGGCTAATGACTAATTAAAAAATTAAGAAATAAAATAAACTAAACTAATGATTAACTAAAGAATGCAGAAATAAAATAGGTGTTCCAAGTATTCAAAGGTAGATTGGGATCAATTTCTCCGTTATTGCAACTTCACTAGAATGCAGTAACCATGCTACAATAATTATCCATTCAGTAATCAGAACACTAATGCATGCAAGGGCTCTCACCAACACTACATGTATACTAAGTCCCACATCTATATGGCGAACATAGTTATGAATCATTAAGTGCAAGTTCCATTTGATTTTGTGGTGTGAATGATCTCTCTACCCATAATTAACTAATAAAATTAGTTAAACCACAATGCTTAATAACTTTCTGAGTTCACCTATATCTCTATAGCCCAAACCCTAATTATCTCGCAGCTCTCTCTCGATAAGTCAGCAAGAATAAAAATAAGCACTTTATTAAGCAACTGAAAGGAAAATCATGTAACAAAGTTAAGGCAATACTAATTACATTACAATAACGGTACTCTATCACCTAATCTTAACAGTTTAGCTCATACTTGGGTGGGAAGAAACAACAAAGAAAGAAAAAGATTCCATTAAACTAAAGTAAAGAAAACAGGGACGTCGTTGTAGCACTGCTCTCGCATCTACCGTAGGCTCCACCATCAACCTTGCTTCAGCCGCCGGAATAGTGCAGGGATCCACCGGATTTGATGATCTCTCTACCAAACCCTAGCCTCACCCTTTGATTCGTTGGATCTCTCTCAACGAACCCTCAAATTCTCTCTATGTGTTTCCCCACTTTCTCTCTCTAGGGGCTGATTGGATGTCTAAAGCATGTGCAGTGTTTGTAGCATGTCTTCTGTGTGTAGGGTGACACTCTGTTTTGCTGTAATGCTGACAGAGCATTCTTTCCTTATTTGCTGCAGCTATGAATGAAGATACAACTGTGTTTTGCTGCAGCGCTTGATTGAAGATTCTTTCCTTATTTGCTGCACCTATGATTGAAGATACAGTTGTGTTTTTCTGTAGCGCTTGATTGAAGATTCTTTCCTTTTTTGCTGCAGCTATGATTGAAGATACAGCTGTGTTTTGCTGCAGCGCTGATTGGAGACTCTTTCCTTATTTGCTACAGCGCTGATCAGGGAAAACGCATAATGCTGCTGCATATCTCATTAGATTCTTTCCATTTCGTGTTTCAGGTCTAAATTTGGAAATGTAATCCCTGATTTAATGAGGCTTTAATGGTGATCCTTTGAATGTTTTAAATTGTGTAGCCAGGACTCTGATTACACGTTCAGAAACTTCTTCCAGCTAATTGGGCTTGGATCCAGAGCTTGCTGGTGATGATGCATTGCTGACCTCATCTGCATTGCTACAACACTGCTTTCCGATGCTACAGCATTGACCTGCAGTAAAATAACAAGTGCATTTAAATGTTTCCAATGCTCATTTATATCCAAATATACATAATTAACATCTCAATTAAATCATGAAATCATAGAATTCATGCATTAATCATATAAAATCAAGAGAATTATATGCAATCATGGTACCAAGATATCACAATTAAGTCCTAAAATAACTCTCTTTCAGAGAGTTATCAAGGCGGCTAGTCCTGTATCCCACACGTCAAGGTTTCCATGTCCATCCTAGTATGGAATTGCAAAAATGCGGCAAAGAGATAGCTTGGTTGCACCCTAAAGCTACTTCAGGAGAAACATAAAGTAGATATCTTCATTTGACTCGAGAAAAAAATAATAGGAGACCAATGTTGAAAGTTGATGCGGAGGATTAAGTTTGATAGCTATATTATCGAGGAAACTAGAGTTATGCATGGGGTATATGGGTCCTATGGTCATCTAAGGAAATTAGTGTGACGAAGTGTAGAGCGGACCCACAATTTTGTCATTTTCGAGTTCAAAAACATGGTGCCAAAAGTTTCTATTGCACTGCAGTCTATGCTCGCACACATGAACCAAACTATTTGGAGCTATTGAGTGAATTGCGTAGTTTAAGTGATAGCGTAGAGGACCTATGGATCATGATGGGTGACTTCAATGAGATCTCTTATGTCACTAAGAAGAGAGGAGATAGTCCAGCGGGCCCCAAGAAATGCCAAAGGTTTCTAAGTGTTTTGGAGCATTGCCAAGTAATGAATTTAGGTTATTCTGCCATTTTCGTTACTTGGAAAGGTCCAAAGTGGCCCCACATCGATAGGGTTTTCGAAAGTTTGCATTAAGCTTGCGCTAAGCTAGCATAAAGATTAGCTTATGAGGATGCAAAGGTATATTCACTCCCAAGGCTAAGTTCGGACTAGTGCCTTATTTTGGCCAAACTTTCTCCTAGTGGCCACAATAATCATTCAAGATAATATAATAATGGTGCAGGAGCTAGTGTATATTGTGCATAAAATGAGGGGCCAGAGACCTTTCATTGCAGTCAAAGTTGACTTGGACAAAGCTTATGGTAGAATGAGCTGGGAGTTTCTTTGCAAAGTTATGGAAGAAATGGAACTCCCAATGAAAATTATATAGTTAATTTGGTCGATAGACACAACTTGTAGTATTAAAGTCTTATAGAATGGAGAAAAAATGGAGGAATTTCGGCCAACAAGAATGGACAGATAGGGGGATCCAATTTAACTTTACCTGTTTGTGTTTGCTGTGGAGAAATTATCACACATTATCAAAACGGCCGTGGATGGAGGTTTATGGAAACCTATTAGAGTGGGAAAATATAGACCAAAAATTTCCCATTTAATATTCGGGGATGACTTAATGTTGTTTGCTGAAGCTTCCATTCACCAATTACAGATCATAAAGTGCCTCAATCCTTTTGGGGATATCTCAGGTCAAAAGGTTAGTATGCAAAAAATAAGTGTCTTCCTTTCTAAGAATACACCGATCAAGTAGCAAACGCCATCACCGAGAACAACGGATTTAAAAGGGTTAGAAGTCTAGGCAGGTACCTCGGTGCCTGGATGCAGGATGGTCGAGTCTCAAAACAATAATATATCAAGGTGGTGGATAGAATCAAAGAGAGATTATAATCCTAGAAAGCAAGCTGCCTTTACCAAGCCTGAAGGGTTACATTATCATAGTCAATCTTATCCACTATTCCTTATTTCCACATGCAACATAGGAAAACTCTCATCGCAATCTGTAATGAGGTAGAACGGCTTCAACGAGACTTTATTTCGAGAAGTCTAGAGCAGAGACGCCACACTTAATCAGTTGGGATATCATAAAAAATGAAGCACAACTACTAGACTCTTAGCAATAATATGTCTTCCTATTACCACCTTGAGTTTCCCTTTGGATTTAACAAGACTCTTAGCAAAATCTGCACTAACTGTATTATATCTAGCAAAGCTGCTAGACACAGCAAACATATGATTAAGAGTCTGAAACATCTCTGCTCCATTCTTAATCATGTACACTTGCTTCTGCAAGTATTTGGAAAGACTGACAATAATATAGCGGTGAACTACCTTATCTTCCCTCTCTCAATCTGAGTAATGCATTTTAGTTTCCTCATACGCACCCTCTATAGGTGGCTATGGCTTTCGTATGGTAAGGACAAATTTTAGCTTTTCATGTTTAAGAACATCATTGACTCATTTTTCATTCTTTGTAGTTGGTACCATCTAGATGAGGTTTTTGACTCAAAATCATGGCTAAAGGACAAAGAAAGTCATTTTCTGAAGAAAAAAAATATACAAGGCACACAATTACAAACAAATAATGCAATAAACAAACGAAGTGCAAATAGATTCTCATAACTACTTTTGTTTATTGTTAACAATTCTGCAGTTTTTTTAACACGCTTATGATGGGCAAATCACTTGTAAAAACTAAAATTGTTATTTGAGCCTTTAGTACCATTGCCACAGCCTCGATTGGAGGGTTAACAATTTTACTAAATTTGAATGTAATTAACCATTGTTTAATTTCAAAATTATCCTTAGTATCAAAGAATTGCCGACGATGGGTCGTACAATACTTTACTAAAATTTTGAAATTATTAAGATTTAATCTAGTAAAATCCAATTATCCTTATCCAATGAGGTTTTAGCGATAACCATTTCACTAATAAAAATATTCAATATTTTTAATGAGAATTTTCACTGGCATTATTGAATGTAAAAATTCATTGTTTAATTTCAAAAATTATCTTTAATACTTAGTATTGTTGACGTCAGGCTATACAATACTATATTAAAATTTTGAAATTATTAAGACCCAATAAAATTCAATCATGCTTATCCGTCAGGGAATCACATGATTATTTTATTGATAGGCCACAATGCGCCTGGAGGTTAAATTAATTTCTTAATTTAAAGGAAAAAGTGTTTATCCTTTTAAATGACACAACTTATATCATTTTACTCTCACAAAGATGCGGGACCCACACATTTTATTTTTTTTATCAACTCTCTTTCCTCCTTTATCTATCTCTTTCTCTCTCTTAAAATGACAGAACTTTACATCCTTTAAAATGATACATACTTTTCCCTAATTTAAATTTCCTCCCATGATTATTTATGTCCAATCATCTTTATCCGATGGGACTTTACATGATTATTTTATTTATGGTCTTATAGTGCGCTTAGAGATTAAATTAATTTTTTAATTTAAATCTCCTCCCATTCAACATAGAATTATTTTTCAATTTTCAAGAATTGTTTAATATAGAGTAACCTTTGTTTTATTTCAAAAACAATGTAACCACGCACGCCGATAAACGTGCATCACTTAGTTTATTGAGTTTTTGAAATTATTAAGGTCCTAAAATCCTGTCATAATAGGGAGTGTGTGCTTCATACAATCATGATTCATGATTATGGTATGTAGCGTGTGTTTAACATAAAACCATCTTACAAGACTCACAAATTACTTCAAAAATAAACAGTTCTCTTAGAAAATTTTCTTAATTATTTTTTCTAGATTTAAATCATTCAAATAACTAACTTGATTATTAATTTAGATTTCAGCAATCATAATAATTATCATAACAATCATTAAATTATTAAATTCGTTATGTACAAACTTCAAAAATTAGAATTAATGTCATAATGACCATTAATTTCATAATGACCATTAATTCAGCTTACAAATGTAATAACTATTACATTTAAATTTCAAAATATGAATTAATTATCATAATGATTATTAATATAGTAGTACAAGCATAACATTCATTATGCTCGTGTACTTAACAGACAAAAAAAATATTATTGTTTAAATAAAAAATTATGAAAACATAGCAGTTTGAAACAAATTTACGAATCTATAGCAGTTATGTGCAACTCATGTGCAAGGATGCGCCCCACACAGGCCCCACCTATGCAAAGTTGCACCCCACACAGGCGCGATTGTGCACCATTAACACGTTGACACGTGGCACAAAAGTCAATATTTTAACTGTAAAACTTCGGAAGGCCATAATTTTTTATTCAGGTATCCGAATAAGGTGATTTTTTTTTTGATTCCGTATAAGTTTTCGAGATCTATGCAATGACATCTCACTGTAGGGGATTCGGACAAAAGAATTCCAACTTTTTTTCGAATTTCAGATATTTAACGTAAAACTTCATTAGACCATAACTTTTAACTCGGATGTTTGAATCAGGTGCTTTTTTTATTCCATATATTCAAAAAAGTTATGTGGGAAGATTGAGATCATGTAATCGATTACATGGGCTATTACTAAGGTGTCCAAAACATGTAATTTTTCAAAAAAGGTTTTCGAAAAAATGATAATATAATACAATGTGGTCCATGTTTTAGGAAATTTAGTTGACCAAATCCTCTTTTCGAATTTTGCATGCGTAATTCTTAAAAAGTTATGATAAATAAAAAAAGAATTTGATTCGCACATCCGAATCAAAAGTTATAATCTTATGAAATTTTACGAAAAAATATCATAAATTGGAAAAAAAATTGAAATTTTTTTTTGTCCGAATCCCCTAAAAAAAATAACCAAAACACTCTTATCCGTACTTCTGTTACTGTCATCATTTTCTTCCTGTGTATTCCCTCGCAGTAATTAATGAAATTGTCATTTGCAGACGAATCATCGTATTTGTGCTCAATATTATTTGACCATTGAATATTCAAATTGAGGGATTGCATCGGGGAAGATAAGTTACCAACATAGTTCATGTCCGCCTAAAATTCAAGTACTATCGTCAGGGACTGTTGCCCAAAGACACTGATCGTGCCCGTAACATTTTCATCATTAGAATTTTGCGGACCAGTATATTTGCCCTCTTGCTGAATTACTAAAAACCTATTAGTCGGCAAGAAATAATTTAATTTTGTTTGGGTTCAATTTTGCATGAATTTTTTCGAAAAATTATAACACATCGTGTTTAATCCGAATTAATCTTGATGCTTTCAAACATAATTCATTTTGCAGTTTCAAATTTTCAATTATTGCAATCCATAAAAAGATTTAGGATAAAGTTCACCAATGTTCATGTACTTTGCTTCAAAATCATTTATGCCTCTGTGGTTTTTTCTATCACATATGTCCCTGTACTTTTGTAAAAAAATAAGAAACCACATGGGCATATGTGATAAAAACATATCATTTTACAAACCACCAGGGCATATGTGATAAGAAAAAAATCACATGGACATAAGTGATTCTGTAATAAACCACAGGGGCATTGGTGAACTTTACCCAAAAATTTATTTCTTATTTTTAATTAGGGTTGGCAAAAATGAGCCAACCTGTCAAGTAAGCTCGTAACTCGCCAAAAATGAGCTGGGTTGGGTTGGCAAAAATAAGCTGTCAAGCTGAGCCAACCCGACCCGAGCCAACTCGTGAAAAAAACGAGCCAACCCGACCCGAGCCAGCTCGTGAAAAAAACGAGCCAACCCGCAGATCAAAATAGTCAACTCACGGATTGAGTATTTTTTTTTATAAAAAAATACAAAATATAATATACAAAAATGGACAAAATTCACACATGTTGTCATCATTTTTCTTCCTTCTCTACACCTAAGTCCCTAATCTTCTCACATCCATGCCATTTTTATATTGTTAGGCTCTGCTAGCTCTGTTTGGTTCAAATATCTTATCAACTTGGTAGAAAGTGGTTCTGATTGTTTCTTGATATTGATGCTAATTTGTTGTGAAGAAAATTCGAAACTAAAATATTTTTCTTTTATTTCTCATTTTGTAACCCTTTGTTTAAGCTGATGGAAGTCACATAGCTGGATGAAAACTACATGGTCATTTAAATAGGATGAAAACTAGCCAACCCGCGAGCAATTTTCGAGCCAACTCGTGAGTTATTTTTTCAAGCCAACTCATAAGCCATATTTTTTGGCCAACCCACGAGTCAACCCTAACCCGACTTGGGTCGGGTTGGGTTGAGTTTGCTGGATAATTTTTTTCGAGACAATCCTAACCCGCCTCATTTTTTAAGATTGAATATGAGTTGGGCCAGACCAGATCGGGTTGGCCCGTTTTGCCAACACTATTTTCAATCATAAAAGCTTCGATAAGATTTACAAAAAAATAAAATAAGAGGAGGGATATTCTCACTATTAAAATTTTCCACTATCAACTTACTACCTATTTAATCACCATTAGATTAACATTTTCTCTCTCTTCAATTTTTTTTAATATTCTCTCTCTTTGATCCAATAATGATGTGATGGATAGTAAGATAGTAGTAAAAAATTTTGATAGTTAGAATATCGTTACTGAACAAATAAATAGTACGAATAAAAGTGAGGGAACATGCTGTCACGCTCACGCCACACTCGGATAAATATTTTTTTAGCAGCATTCCGCTTTCCACATTAAACGACATGTGAAATGAGTGCATATAACATGCCCATATTTATAAGACATACCCATTCTGATAATATTTTTTATTTTATTTATTTTATTTTTAATACACCCTCGTGGTCAATCAGCGGTGCATCGGTGGTCCCTACATCCTCAATTTTAAGATGCCAACTAACTTAAACTCCACCGAGAAACAAACGGTGACTTATGTCATTAGAGTTGGAGATTACTGTGCGAGGCAATCAACACCGTCCATCCATCTCATGGTCTTTCTGGATACAACCTATTAACACGTGGCCCACCAACCGGTCTCATGTACCGAAACGCCGACGTTTTGTTCTTCTCATTGGAAACATAATAAACGAAACCACGCCAGTGTCTCAAACTTCAATTCAATTCTATTAACAGATCATGTCTATCGTCGCCGTTCTCCTCCTCATCGTGCTGTCGTTGGCGCTGAGCTCCTCCGGAGCCTCGACGGCGTACGAGGCGCTGGCGGGATACCACTTTCCGGAGGGTATTCTCCCGAAAGGAGTGACGGGCTACGAACTGGACGAATCAAACGGCAAATTTCGTGCGTATCTGAACGGTTCCTGCAGTTTCTCGTTGGAGGGTTCGTACAAGTTGAGTTACAAATCAACCATCAGCGGCCACATATCAGAGAACAGGCTCACCGATCTCAGTGGTGTGAGCGTCAAGGTGCTCTTCTTTTGGGTCAACATTCTCGAGGTTGTTCGGAACGGCGACGAACTCGATTTCTCCGTCGGCGTCGCCTCCGCCGCTTTTCCCTTAGATAATTTCTTCGTCTCCCCACAGTGCGGTTGCGGTTTGGATTGCGATGATATCCGAATAAGGAAACTCAAATTAGAAAACCCCTCCCTTTCCTCCTCAACCTAGAAAATTAGATTTTTTTTTATATATATATAAAAGAAAACTGTTTTCTCATGCCAATTATTGTGATTCATGGTCGTGGATCTTGATTAATAATTAGATTTTACATTCCTGGTGATTGTTACTGTTATATGCGCATTTATTGTTTAATTTTATATTAATTTTTTTCCTTTTCCTGTTAATCGTTGTATGCAAACCGCGAAGTACAATCTAGTTTAGGGTAAATTGTGATTTATCCTCCCTTTATTTTGTATGATAGAGAACGCTTTTGTGATATCTTTTGTTTAGAGGTATTAAGGTTTTGCAGTCCTCTTTCTTTTTTTCTTTCTCCTCCATTTGGTTCAAATTGTTGCACAAGATGGTTTGAGTTTAGAAGTGAAGCAATGGCCAATTGGACCCTTGTTACGGTGATTGAACAATATTACCTTTACAGAGTATTATTAATTTTCGCTCATCATATCGTCTGTTTAATTGTTTGGACATTGTGTAATCCTAGGAAGGGAGGTCAATCTGATCTATCTAGATAGCTTTAGATAAGCCTGGCCGGCCTTCAGGACCGGACAGAAAAGGGACTAGTTCTATTACCCGGACCTGGCTTTCCATTTAAGTAACTCGAATAGCTCGCCCCCGCTGTACACTTGAGAATTAGAAACCCTTGCCTCTGGCTAATCCGATTGAGCAAACCAGCTGACTTGTCTTCAGGATCAAAGGCGGACAACAATGGAAAATAGGAGACCTTCCCGAAAGGATGCTACAATAGCACAATAGAAGTTTTCAAAAGAGAGATGCTACAATAGCACAATAGAAGTTTTCAAAAGAGAGAGTTCAGACGAGCTTGATATATGTGGTGGACCACGGACAAAGAAAAGAAGGTACCGACAATAAGAAAGAATTGGAACTAATTATGTAAAACTATTATTCATTAATCAAATTTGGTTGTAAGCTTTTTCCCGGTAACAATTATATACTCCTCATTCTACAAGATTCGAGTAGATTTCTGCTAGATACGAGGGGTCTTGAACCACCTCTTCCCCAATCAAGTCTTCTTTCTTTCCTGATCTCAACCCGCTCATTGGTACTGAGGCTACTGTTCTCACCCTTTGATTTACGGAATGCTTTATGTAGAACTGATCAGAGGTACGACAGAGGAAGGGCTATTCTGACCAGATTGATGCGGATTGGATTCTCCGGTTTTTGCAAGAATACGGTGTTTGGGAAAAGACGGTCTTTGACAAGAATAGCCTTCATTGCTAACCTTTCCTTTTTCTTTGCTGCATCTGAGATTACCGCCCCGTGGGTCCTATTCAAAGCATCGAGCTCGGTAGCGAGCCTCTTGTCCTTATCCCTTTCTACTTCAAATGGCTTAGATAAAGGTCCCTTTTTCTTTTCGCATCTCAGATGCTTGGGAGTCTCCTTCTTTGATTCTGAGATTGCAAAGACTGAAAGGAGAAATAGAAGACTTGTTCGGAAAAGGCTTAAATCCAAAGTAATTGGTACTCCATACACAAGAGATGCCAGTTGAACCACCAATCATGGCAGCAAATAATGATGCAGAAAATCCACTCATGGATACTGTTCTTACTCCAGCTTTTAACAGGCCTAACTCAAGCATTGTCCAACCTGAAATTGATAACAATAATTGGGAGCTTAAGTCTTTCATTATTCAATTGGTGGAGAGAGCCCAGTTTGAAGGAGGGAAGGATGAAGATCCTCACAGACTCATAGACAGATTCCTTATGATATATGACTCAACCAAACATCCTCAGGTGTCCAATGATGCAATCCGATTGAGGTTGTTCCCTTTTGCTGTTAAGGGAAAGGCTCTTAGTTGGTTGGAATGGCAGCCTGCACGTAGCATTCAAGGATGGTGAATGATATTACCAATTTCACTCAGAGGATGAAACTATGTATGCAGCTTGGAACATATTCAAGGATTTAATGAGGAGGTGCCCTCATCATAACTTAACTGCTGGCAATCAAGTGAGAATCTTCTTCAACGGTTGTACACCTGATATTTGGATGGTGTTGAATGGTGCAGCAGGTGGTACTATTAAATCCTTGAGAGCAAATGAGACTCTTGAGCTGATTGAGAGAATGGCCGCCAATGAAAATAAAGGTTTTCCATCAAAGCCTAAGAGAGGTATTCTTCAGTTGGAAGGCAATGATGTTGTGCTGGCTGAGAATAAGTTATTATCTCAGCAAATGACAAATTTGACTTCAAGGCTTGATAAGATGCAGATTTCTGGTGTTCAGGCTAAAGCTGTTGCTGTTGTGTGTGAATATTGCTAGGACAATCATGAGTCTAATGAATGCCTTTCTTTGATGTCTTCTGATTCTCCTTAACAAATGCAGGTGAATGGCGTTTGGTATGATCAAAGATCTCCGCAACAAAACGTTCAAAGAAATCAGAATTTGTCTGCTAGTGGTAGTAATTATCAAAGGAGAATTCAAGGAACTGGTCTTGATTTCAAATCCAACAATTATTTGCAGCCTCCACCAATCCAACCTAAGGAACCTTCTGATTTGGAGAAGCTAGTGGGACAAATGGCTCAACATTCAAATGTTTTCATGGAGGAGACTAGAGCTCATGCCAAAAACACAAATGCTTTTATCAGAAATTTGGAGAATCAAATTAGCCAACTAGCTAAACAAATTTATGATAGAACTTCAGGTACCTTTCCTAGTGACACAATTACCAATCCGAAGGAAGATTGTATGGCCATCACAACTAGAAGTGGTAAAGTAGTGGCATCTCTAGAAAAGCCAAATATAGATGTGGAGGATGGCGAGAAGCTTAATGAGGTTGAGAAGCCGGAAAAAAAAAGTTGAAATTCATCCTAAGGTTGAGAAGCCTCTTGAGAAAGGTAAAGAAAAAGAGCAGCCCATTGTTGTTGAAAAGAAGAAATTTGAGCTGAGTGATGAATATCTTGAGAAAATGGCACCTTATCCTGGAAGGTTCAAGCCAGAACTTAAAAAGCAACAGTATGACAGATTTCTTGATATCTTCAAAAAGTTGCATATCAACATTCCTTTTGCTGAAGCTCTAGCTAGTATGCCTAATTATGCTAAATTCATGAAGAACCTCTTGTCAAGGAAGCACAAATTGCAAGAGTGCCAAACTGTAGCACTTACTGAGGAGTTCAGTGCTATTATTACAAGGAGATTTCCTCCTAAGCTTCGTGATCTCGGAAATTTTGACATTCCGATTGAAATTAGTAACACTAAAATTGGCAGGGCATTATGCGATCTTGGGGCTAACATTAATTTGATGTCTCTTTCTGTTTGTAAATCCTTGGGGATCACTGAGTTGAATCCTACTTTGGTATCTCTTCAACTTGCTGATAGATCTTTAAGGAAGCCCAGTGGTATAATTGAAGATGTTCTTGTGAAAGTGGATAAGTTCATCTTTCCTGCTGATTTTGTGGTGTTTGATATGGAGGCAGAAAATGAAATGGCTCTTCTCTTGGGTAGACCTTTCTTAGTCATAGCTTGTGTAATGATTGATGTAGAGCAAGTAAAGCTGGTGTTGAGAATGAATGAAGAAATAATTACTGTCAATGATTTTGATTGTATGAAAAGACTTTTTGAAAATGGTGATTGTTTCAGACTTAATGTTTTGGAGGAGGCAGTTCACGAAGAGAAAAATCCTATTCAAGAGCTTGAAGAGGACTTGAAAAATCGTGATCATGTTCATTTTGAAGATGAGATTGCTGATGTCTTTGAGGTTCTTGAAAAGAAGGAGACTGATAAAGAGGTTGGTGCTCCAAAAGTTGAATTGAAAGAGTTACCTAATACTTTAAAGTATATTTTCTTGGGTGATGAGCAGACTTAACCTGTAATTATCAATAAGGGGTTGTCTTCTGATGATGAAAGAAAACTAAAAGAGGTTCTCTTAGAGCACAAGACTGCTTTGGGGTGGTCCATTTCTGATCTTAAAGGTATAAGTCATTTTTTTTGCACTCATAAGATTCTCATGGAGAATGACATTAAACCTATGAGGCAACCTCAAAGAAGGCTCAATCCTATGATGAAAGAGGTAGTAAGAAAAGAACAGGTGAAACTCCTTGATGTGGGTATGATTTACCTAATTTCTGATGCTGCTTGGGTGAGCCCTATACAAACTGTTCCAAAAAAGGGTGGTGTTACTGTAGTTAAAAATGACAAGAATGAGTAGGGTTGTGCAAAAAAATTGGTTCAGACATTTTGAGTAGGGCTGTGTAAAAAACACAAATATTTTATGTATAAAAATGACAAGAATAACGCAGGCTTCTTATGATGACCACACATGTAACACAAAGGAATGGGTTGATCAGACCCACACTAAGGAATCACATATGTAACGATAAGAGTCTACATACAACTATGCAGCACATAACACAACTATACATTACCAGAGTTCCCTAACAAAAATGCTATGATACCATAAAATGTAACAACCCGTTGTACATCGGTTTTGTTAACATTAATTATGATATTAAGCGCAGTTACAATCACAGCAATTCATTTATAAAAATGCGAAAAAACTTTTTCTGTTTATTACGTGAACATTTAAAACCATAAAAAGCGTAATAAATAAGAGTTGTGACCATAATTGTAAACTCTTGCGGAATTCTTGTTTGAACTACTTTTATATCTTATTTTACTTAATACAAGTCACTAAGGGGTTCCCATAAACCCACTTAGCTAATTTCTCAATCTTATGTTTTCTACCTATCCGAACGTGGTTCGGTATATTTATTTATATCCCCTCAACTTTCTTCGTGTTCGTCTCATCTTTTAGTATCTTTTACGAGACTTAATTACCTTTCTAATGAGCCATCACACGAGTTATTTCGATCCGGATATTGCCGTTTGAAGTTGGACAAGCAAAGCTGCCAGCCAATCCCAAAATAGCTCCAAACATGCCTCACTCCACGAATTACTGCAGCAAAACCACTCAACTAATTGCTCTAAAGATTTTATACAACAAACTATACACATCAAGCTTCAATTTGATATATCATACACCTAATTTGACCCACAAACGAAGCGGGAATAAATTTCCCAAAACCGGTCCAGAACTGCCACATGTGCAGTAAGCAAATGGGCAGTCTGCGTTCACTGATTTGTACAGGTCGACGTTTAACCCAGAGTTCTACCAAATTTTACCACAAGCTAGAGGACATCTCAAACTTTAAAATGGCGTATGGCACGTCCCTATCGGACCTCTATGGAGGGAGATATGTTCTCCCGAAGTTTTCCTAAATTTCGCCAATTCTACAGAAAATTCGCCAGGGTTTCCTTTGTTTTTATAAAAATCCCTAAATTGCAAGTGTATTCTAAGACCTCAAATGTACTTATATTCAATGGGTGGCACACACAAGGACCAACAATACCTTAGGGCACTTACAACCCAACTCAGTTTATAGTCATTACACAATTCATATCATACTGTTCACTTGATTAATACTTAATACGTTTCAATCATCTAAGTCCATTTACATGCATTTTCTAAGCATTCACATAATCATAATCCTAAAATAGGCCTAAGGCCCTTCCATCATATTACATATGCTTCTCTTTACACAATGTCCAAATACAATATGTACAACATCTCAATTACATATTACTACTTACAATTTCATGACTTTAAATTACAACTTGAAACATGAAACATGAAATTTAAATGACACGTATAACTTGACTTAGGCAAAATGACATAAACAAATATGACATAAATCTCATCCTAGCAACATATGAAATATTCATGCCCTAAGTCTAGCCTAGGCCCAATGGCCATCAAAAGGCAAAATATAAAAAGTCCTCCAACGACTCATCCTACGGGCTTCTTGCCCGCTGCTCCTGTGCCACTACTACCTCCTGAAATAAAGTCCCCAAGACGGGGTGAGATATACGAATATATCTCTGTAACCCAGAGATTCTGGAGAATACTTTGCACAATGGCTCACTTCGATGCATATAAATAATATAAAACAACATATGTGAAAATGGGATATAGCAAGGGATTTAGAGAAACTGAGGGATATAGGAATACAAAATACGACAAAGCTGGAATGGTAGCTACCAATAAAAATAAATATAGTTAACTCATATCATATCCACTAAAGAAATAGGAATTGCATCAAAGAATTTACTCCCAGAAAAAACTCCAGGATAGGAGTAACTTTCAAGACAGTTAAAAAATAAAGAGCAAGGGTAAAGATGTGTGATGTAGAAGTTTATTTATTTATTTATTTATTGATGCCTTATGAAGGATGAGTAATATTAATTACTTGAATATATAAATGTTAACAAGATGAAATGATGCGAATAAAATAAATGTTAAAGTGCTTTCTTTTTAGACTAAAGCTAAAAGCTAATTATAGCACATTGTAAGCATAACCCTTTACAATCACACACACAAACCATAATAGGATACACATGATCTTATATAACCAAAACTCTTATATCTTCTCCTCATTTTGCAATATTTGGTTGACATCCATGAACACTGGCGTGAGCTGTTGAACCCACGCAAACTACCGAACTTTAGGTTTGTAGTGATAGGGCAACTTGGATAGTCTCCTAAAGAACCTGCGAGAAATCAGAAACGCTCTGTAAAAATAGGATATAAAAGGAAAGGGGGATTTTGTTGATTTGAAATTTAAATAAGAACATAATTGAAATTGGGATTTAAAAACCAGAATTAAAAGCAATCAACCTAGGGACTTTGGTTTCATTAATTTATTTTGTCATTGGATAAAAATATAATTATCACTTCGTGATTAACCCCAATTGAATTCGGAATCCTCAAATTCAATTGGAAACCCTATCTAGACTATCGTCTAGCGTTTGGTTGAATACAATGTTTCAACTATGCAATCACAATAGTTTTAACCTGTTCAACTTACGTTCATTGGGTTAATTAATCTGACCATTAAATCTAATGATCAATTTTCCCTTATAGAATGCAATCGCATTATTCAGTTTGAATACCTACAATCGCATGATATTCAACCTGAATTGGAAAAAATGAAATTGATTAAAAAGATAAGACGTATCCTCCAAAATAAATTAACGAACCCTTAATCTTTAAACTGATTAAAGGTGTTTAGCCTAGCACCATGAGGTTAAACTTCATTTAAAATAAAATAAAAAGAGAAGAAGAAGAATAAAAGAAAAGAGTGCAAAATTTCGAATTTCAAAGAAAAACTTCAAACAATCGTTGAATCCAAAATCTGAATGCCGAAGGATTTCGTAAAGTTTCCCTTAAATAACCCACATTCAGAACGGGTTAGGGTTCCATCACTTCGGCCCATACATAAAATAAAAACTTAATAAAATAAAATAAAACATTAAAACATGGCCTTGGGCCCTAAATACATTAGGTTCTAATTTAATTTACAAGTCCAAACGTCAAAATAAATTTCCAGCAAAACACGTCCATCCTGAGCTCAGGTTTCGACCATCTTTCCGTCTGAATTGGGCTTCAGTAGCTGAAATAGCTATCGTAGCCCTTTGATAAACTTGAAATGCCATGTGATAAACTTGAGCTTTGATTTGTAGAAAACATAGGCGGCTGGATTTTTCCAAGTGTTTTTATAGAGCTGTTTATATTTTGTGACTGAACATGATTATTTAGCGTAGAGGAACTAATTTCTCTCCAGTTCAAGCTAGATGGGGAGTTCAGATTACAGAAATTTCCACCCGATGCATTTAAAGGTTGTGTAGTGTCTAAGACTCTTCCCGATACAAATGATGTGCTAAAATCTCCATAAGTATCTATTGAACTCATCTGCATGTGAGGATTACTATGACCAGATGCGACAATTATGCTAGCTTGTTGAGTTGCCTTCTTAAGGGCAAGTCTATATTTCTGCAATACAAAATGAAAGGGAGCTTATGCATAATTATCAAATAGTTGTACATTTTTCAGGGACACCTATATTTTCCTAAATTCACATTGTTCAAAATTTTAATGAATCATTAAATCTAGATGATTATTAAACCATCATTTATCAAAAGTTAAAATGTAGATTATCCCCTTCAACTTTGATCTCGTGCTAAATTGAAACCAAAGTGGTCTATATGCCAAAAGGTGGGGATAATTTGCATTTTAACTATAAATAATCCAAAAATTAATGATAAATGATAAATTTAACATTCATACCTGCAGATGGCTTGCAATATTGTCTCTTGTAAGACCTTCAACATTCATCAAGTGAAGTATTCTCTTAGGAACATTGTCAGCAATAGCAGTTGGAGAAAGTTCATATTAGAAATGATAATATCCATGTTGAGGTATCAAGTAGTCACATTTAATTTACATATATTCTCATGTAAAATAAAAAATGAAAAGTAAATATCCATTGTTATAAAAACTCACCATTAATGCCCAATTGATTAACTGCAACAAGAAATTTTTTATGCAACTCAACATTCCAATTTAAACGAGGCCTCTTTTTAGTTGAGGCTTCTGCATTCTCTTTTCCATTATCTTCTTCATCTTCCTCACTTTGTTCCTTCCTTTTTTGACCCAATATTTTTTTATGGTCAACATTGTTTTCTGATGAAATGTCTTTACTGCCTTCCCTATCTATATTGCAGGCTTTCTCCTCATTTGAGGGCTTATTTTGATCCTTGCAATTAATTTTCCTTCGCACACATGTTGCCATATGTTCTGCAGCACTTCAATTGGAGGAGGTTTAATTAAGTAGTCACATGCGCCACCTATAACACCTTTATACACTCGCTCTTTGTCACTGTATTCTGACAACACTATATCACAAAACAATAAAAAAAGAAACAACTCAAGTTAATTGATGAATTCATTCCATTATTGTGAGAGAACACATGTTTATCATTATGGATTTAAAAAATTAAAATAAACTAAATTTAGAAATTGGAAATTTTTCACCAGTTAAATACCAATATTAATCTCAAAATAAGGAAAAGTAAATATCAAGTCAAATAATGTTAAGACAAAAGTGTTTGAGCTTATTGATGAATGGTATGTCCGTTTCAAGTCCCACTATCTCAAGGAGCTTAAATCCATCCATGTGTGGCATATTTACATCAATAATAATGAGGTCAAACTTATTTCTATTTTCCTTCAACATTTCTAGCACCTTAGTTGATTGAGTAGTTGTAGTAACTGCATCAAACGTAAATCATATGTGAAATTTCATCAGAATTGCACAAGGAAAAGACCCTATGTTGTATCAAGGTATATCAATTCGTCTAATAACAAATGCTTACTCAAAACAAGAGGATTTATAGTTCTAACAGTAATGTTGCAAAAACAAGAATTTTGTTCATAAATGTTCTGATTTCAAAAGAATTTTAATTTGAGGATATTTAAGAAAATGCTCGTTCCACTGTAAATGAGCTCTTAACAAAGCTCTTCTTGCTCCATGGATATGTAAAAGAAGACCTCAATTCCACAAAATGAGCATCATAAGTGATAGCCAACTGCATTTCCTGGTGAAGAGATGTAGGGGAATGGAGTTGAATAGCTCTGCGCAAATCAGGTAGCAAACAAGATACTAAAAAACTCATCAGGACTTCATCAGAAAAATCAGTGACTTGGGTTTATCAAGGTCTCAAAAGTTCTAATGTAATCATTCAAGCTTCCCTCCTATGTCAACTTCGACAGAACTCCCCTCAAATCAGTGTATGCCATGCCTCCAAAACGTTGGCGAATTGCCAGCTTCAATTGTTCCCAAGATTGAATTGAACCCCAATTGAATAACCATTGAAACCAAGGTCCTGCTAAACCTTCCATACACATTCCCGCTAATTTGACTTTTAACGATTCAGGAACCTGTTGCAACCCAAAATAAAGTTCGGTACGGAAAATCCAACTATTTGGATCAATACCACTGAAGGCTGGTAACTCCATACGAATGGACTTCATAAGTAAACGAGGATCGTCAGCAGCAAATCGCGGTTGTGATGTCCCGCCCAAATCGTTCCCAGCAGAGGAATGTGCACCATGTGTATAAACATTGCTACCTACCACAGCTGCATGTATTTCTTGCAATTGCGTATTGATACTGATGAACTGGTTTTGGTATTCGTTGAAGCGTTGCTCAACCCTAGCTTGCATGTCCTCCAAGCTACGATCGATGCGAATCTGGAATGAACCAAATTCATCCGCCAAATCTTCAACACACATGCTGAATTCTCGTTGAGCTCCAAAGAAATGAAAGCACCAATGATAGGATAGTAGATCCTATATGGAAATCTCATAGAAGGAACAGATAAACAATGAAAATCAAGGAAGAAAAATCAACTTCAGATTCTGTATATTCAATAATGAGAACCAATTAACATGCAAGTCCTTATCTATATGACACGCCTCCTAACAACCGTGTAACTGAATTCACGAAATGACACATAAGTAGCAAAATATTCAAGGTTCACACCAACTTAATGCACTCATACACATAGCAATACTAATGGACTAATCTATACTAATGGACTAATATATACTAATGGACCACTTTGGGCTGATTACACAATAAAATCCTCCCCAACCCTTCTTTGTAGTTTAGGACCTTCCCACGTAGAGCAATACCTTTATCCAACAGTCCAATGAGAAAATATAAGGGTTGTGTATTTGTGCACCTGGAGATTGTGAAAGCTATAGGGTTAGAATAAGCAATGCACTGAATGTGACCCACTTGGTCACTATTCTGGTATATATTAGGCCCAGAGCAGTGCAAAATGACCAAATTATCTCGTAGATGGTGAACGTAGGTGAGAGATATCAATTGTAATTAATTGGAGGTGGGGCACAACAAGTTGATCCATATAATAACCCTCACTAGTAATTGTGGATTTAATATTGAAGAATAATTAGAAGTAAAAGAAATAAAGTCACCTTTGGTGAAAAAGGAGTTAAAATGACAGTTAAGGGATAAAAATGCGGGTAAACAAAGTTATCCGAAAAGTGAAAGTAAAGTTAAAAATATGACTAGAAAAATATTCTAGTCCACTGGGTAAAGTTTGGTAATGAATGGAGGTGTGTAGATAGATAAGCTATTACCCAGTTAAAGTAACTTGGCCTATTTAATTTTTTGGACACCGTAGCACCACCCTTATTTCTCCTTCCATTCCCGTAAGGCCCTGTGCCTTTCTTCTCCATGGAAGCTTAGGGTTTCTTTTCTTTTTCCTCTCATTTCCACTCATTTTGCCACCAAAAGTCATGATACCATACATGAATCTTTAAGGAAAAAGGCTAGTGAATCCATTCCACCACTCCATTTGGGCTGATTTGGCTTATGGAGAGAGATATTCATCACCCCCAATTCGTGGCACTATTCATCCTTGTGAAAAAAGTGGAGCTTTTGAGTGAGCAAAGCTTAGGTTTTGTTCTTTGGAGCCTGGAATAACCACTATAGGTAAGAAACCTCTAATTCTATGGTGTTATGTTTGTGATTTAAGTCTTGATAATTGTGAGCATATTTTGGTGGGAAATAATTTAGTTTTGAATTTGAAATTGATGATGAATTAGTGTTGTTAATGAAGTTATAGTGTTAAATAAGCATGATTATGAGTTTGAATGTTAAAAAAATTCCTTGCATCTCCCTCCCTAGAATTCAGCCATGTAGTGATGGTAGGGGTGTATGTGCAAACATTTAATTGCTTGGTTTGTGGAGGATTATATGTATTTGAAAGTGTGAATTGAGTGATTAAATTGGAAGTATAAAAGTTTATACTTTGGAAAACCCTTCTCTTTGAATTTGGCCTATAGGGTTATGTGGGGGTTAATTATGTTAAAAATTATTTGGTGATATTTAAATAAAAGACGATGATGGATATTCGATGTAGTGATGAAGGGAATGGTTGCTAACAAAAGATAGCTTGAGAAAAAGTCATGAACACACCTATATGTGTCATTTTCAACTCTTAAAGAAGTAAATGGGTTGGAATTGTATTGGACTTGGAATTATGATTTGTAAGTTATGTTTAAGGACATGATAAGTACATGTAAAGTGAGAAATGCCCACTAAGAGTTAGTGGTTTTATACTAACTAGCTTTGGGGTCTATATGTAAGTTTGAAAGGAATTAGTATATGACTTGTGTATTAGCATAGAATCGGCATAAGCTTTGTGAGAAAAGGTGAAAGCAATAAAGTGTGTGTCTTGTATAATTACATGGCATTGTATCATTTTATTGAGTTTATTTTGAATTCTTCTCTAGGTGTGCCTAGGGATTTCGAACATTTGGATCCTTTTGGAGGAAGATAAGTGACTTATGTGACAAGTAAGACTATTGTTAAAGCTTCACGAGGTAAGCTCTATGTTTATGGGGTTCACTCCTACTTTGTGTTCCGCCATAGTGTACGGACTGTGGTCATGTTGTATGATATGTATGAGATATATGATATAGATGCATTCATATAGAGCTATATAATGATGTGATATGATATGGTTTAATGTGTTTACTTTGATATGTTTTGATGTTATTTCTGTAATAATATCTGACTATTGACTTGTTTATGCACTGATGTTCGCTTGGGGTCCTCCTTGGGGACTAAGTGTGTATATATCTGTTATATGTTGAGTTCCGCTTGGGGTCCTCCCTTGGGAACATGTGCACTGCTTTCCGCTTGGGGCCCTCCCTTGGGATTAATTGTGTACACCTCTGTTATGTGATGATCTTTGGCCATTGATCCTATGTACACTGATGTCTTCTTGGGGTTTCCCTGATATTGACGATGTACGCCTCTGACATATTCTGGTTCCGCTTGGGGTCCTCCCTTGGGAACACGTGCGTTAATTTCCGCTTGGGGTCATCCCTTGGGAAGGACTGCATACATCTCTGATAAGATTTGTGTTTATGTTTTGTTTAGTTATGATATTTGATTATATGACATGTTTTATGTGATATGTACGAGGAATTTGTAAATGATATTTGTTACGTACGTTGATTTCCGCTTGGGGTCATCCCTTGGGAATGACTGCGTACGTCTCTGATAAGATTTGTGTTTATGCTTTGTTTAGTTATGATATTTGTTACGTGCGTTGATTTCCGCTTGGGGTCATCCCTTGGGAAGGACTGCGTACGTCTCTGATAAGATTTGTGTATATGCTTTATTTAGTTATGATATTTGATTATATGATATGTTATACGAGATATGTTCAGTATAATTGCTTATATGATGTTTTGTATATTATGTATCTGACTATCATGCAGGAAGTGAGCCCAGGGTATGGAGAGTTCTCTATAAACCTGGAGCTTACTAGAGATTCGTCTCTAACCCCGTTTGGGGATATGATTTCAGGAACACAGTTAATTGAAAAGCCCTCATGGGACAAGGACACTAACCATGGCTAGAGGTACTAGTATGAGGATATGGAGTTCTGGGTAGTCGGAGGCTACTATTTATTATATATGTTATTTTTGGAGAACATGTACTGTTGTATAGTTTCTATTCATTGAGTGATCATGATGTCTGATCCTTTATTTTGTTTATGGCCTGTATATGTTTTGTACATGTCTTTCGGTTGGATGCATGTACATTTGAGTATTCAAGCATGTTGATATGATGATGTAGTATTCAATTTATGTTTATGTGTTGGATTGCATGCTGTTAAACATAGTGGCACGGAGCCAAGTTATGCATGCGCCCATGGATGGGTATATGATCCTATATGGATATCTGGTATGTCTGAAAGTATGTACTGTATAAATTGTCTATCAGGGTACCTTAAGAGTGAGATTTGCAAATCCCCAGTTATCCGATTTACAGAGGTTACTCTGTCCGATTTTCGTCTCCGTCAAATAAGAATTAAATTAGAAGAAGTATGCAATGTGATATGTCATGTGAAAAAGATTAAAGAAAAAAAAAAGTTAGCTCGTATTTTCGTACGTTAAGTCTTCCGCTGTTTCTGTTTGTATCATATGTATGTTAATTGAACCGGCTCGAGACGGGGATGTTACAATCCACAAGATTGAATATGTATTGTAAAAAAATATTTTTACTATTTCCTAGTAAGAACGGCTTAACTCAACAAGAAGATTTGTTAGTAGATTAGGCATCATTCATCCTCCTCTATGAGTCTCTCCATTCTCTTACTTCTCTCCAATTCTTATCAAGCTCCACTATATCCAGTATTACTGAACTTTCATATACAATCTATTCTGAGGTGCTAACAGTTTTCAATATCATGAAACAAATAAAAAGAGCTTCAGTTCAACAAGAATTGATAAGCATGCTTAATTTTCCCATGAAAGACTCCAAATTTGCAGCACATGACAAAACATCTTATTTAGAGGATGAAATAATTACATTGCAATATTAAACGTCTGCTTTGCCAGTTTGGACATAAAGTATACTACTAATTACCCTCCCTCAGCCATTAACTTATTTTATTAATTAATGCTTTAACTGTAATACAAACAGATCCAAATAACTGTATTTCATGTTTTCAATTTCTTCCTATTGCAAGAAAAATATGAATTCACTCAAAATTGGGAAAACATGTTAAGCTTTTAATCAAAAGAAACAAACACCTAGGCATATAACTTCATTGTTCTAATGATACTAGTAGATGTAAAATTAAAACAAAACTAAACTCACTCACCCAACAATTCCCACAATGGTAAGAATTAACAACACAAAATTGGATCACTATTGGCCACTTGTACATTTCCTCATCAGTTACTGGGATGGAGAATGTTGTCAACCCAGTTTCTGAGTCATAGTTGAAGTCGGTTTCAGTGTCACCCACCACACACTTAAGTGGCCGCTGAGAGGAGTAAACCCCAAATCTGCCACTTCTCTCAAAGCAATAGTTGCTGTGCCATCAAATACTTGTTTTGTGTCAGATGCTTTATAGATTTCAAACTGCTCCACAGATCCTCCAGTGTTAAACATATCCAATAATAGCCTTATTAATTGGTGCAAATGAAGTGCAATTTTCTGTCCATCACCATTAGTTATGTAAATAGACCATAGACATAAAACCAAAAGCCAATGACATCTCTTCTATGTAGCACCGACACCGACACGGGGTACGACACGAAACTCTGACACGTTGATACTAAAAAATGTCAGATCTCGACACGTTAGGACACATTTTGATATTAAATAATATTTTTAATTTATGTAGTGTATATTATATTTAATATTCAATAATTTAACAAAAAAATGAAATTAAACTTATAATATCCATCAATTTTGCAAAGAAATATGAGATATCTCAAATATTTATATTTAACTCAATGAAATGGCAATCGTATTCCAACGAATCTAATAGTGGGAACTAAAAGCGCAACACAACGCATCCTTTGAAACTTTTTTTGAGTCTCTACAACGCGTGTTGAAGTGTCGAGAAGTGTCAGAGTGTCAGAGAGTATCGTTTTCGCAATAATAGCTTTTTTTGCAGCAGGATTAACGGCATTTTATATGTTTCGGATCTATTTACTTGTTTTTGATGGATATTTAAATGTTCATTTTCAAAATTTCAACGGAAAAAAAAAGAATTCATTCTATTCAATATCTTTATGGGGTAAGGGTAAAGAAGAAAAAAAAATGCATTTATTACCTTTTTTAACAATGAATAATAATACGTCTTCATATTCCTAAAGTTATGGAGTTATATGTGATCTATATTTAATCATGGCTTATGCATTTATAGAAAATAACAACAATAAGGTGAATATAACTATAAATGTTTAGACATGAATTTTTTTTATAAGGTTTGTCTTAAAATGCAAAATGATTATAATAATATTTGAAAATATTTACAGTCACAATTTGAAGACTCGTACAATCCTCCCATCCTCTCCTTTCTCCCATGACACCCTCAACAAACCAGAAGGACCAAAAGAAAAGAAAAGAAATCACTCAGACATCACTGCTCAGGCCTATATCCAATTTCACCCCAAAAATGGGTGATTCTCGAAAGGATATAAGAAAAATTAAAATAAAAGAATTGCAATGAAAGAGAAAGCAAAAAGGATGACTTCTCCTTTATCATATTTGCCTTTCCACAAGTAAAATATGCCATTTCTAAAGTCATCTACTCTCATTGTTTGATTCCAACGACCCGTCCTTCATCAACTTCAGACTTAGACTAGTAAACCTCTCTCTCGAATACTGCCTTGATGCTTTTCTCCAATCTGTGCCAGCTTTCATCATTGCAGCAAATTCCTCATAACTTATTCTTCCATCCTGTAATTTCATGAAGAAAGACATTAAAGGTTGGATCCAAATTTGACAAAAGATCTATCAGCAATTTTGTAAAATCAAAATCCAGACCAAGAACAATTTGAAGATCCATATAGATTCATCTTGGAGTAATAGGAATTCAAGTGAGTCATGAAGTATCATATTGGGTAGGAATGAATTAAACAAGGACCACATAAGTAAAAAGAGGAAATGGATCTCATGTTATATTTAACATGATCAGGTCATGTGAGACAATCTCAACCATTTATGATCAAATTAACGGTTGTTTTTTTATCACTTCCTATTCTAATGTTTTTTCTCTCTCATCTTTCATCACTGTTGATTATCCACGAATGGTTAAAACTGTCTTATATGACCTAGACATGTTAAATAACATATAAGAGGATCCATACGCGTGAAAAGAACCATAAACAGATAAACTCATTGCCTTATCGTTTTGGATTGAGATGTGATTCAAGTTCATTTTTTTGTGGTTTGGATATACTACTTAGCCCATTGAAAGAAGTCTCCCCTAGATCACTTAACATGGAGTAAGGGGAGAAATGATGGGAGGTTACTTCCCCTAGTTGGGATATACTTAGAGGATAGGAGGGAACTCTTTTCCCCAATTTGGAAAGTTAAATTTAAAGTAGAGGGAAGGGATAAGTTGTAAAATTAATTTAAAAAATAATCCTTAAGTGGCAATCTTATGAGTATAATGCAGGTCTAAGGGATATGTAAATTAATAATTTTGTGCCCATCACAAGAAAGTTGTTTAAAATTGGATCTGAGAATATCGTCAAGCAAATACTCAACTGGACATTAAAGCATAACTGAATAAAACAAGGCTTTTAATTTAAATTCTTAACCCCAGAAAAAATAAAATTGATAAAAGAAGTGAAATTCTGACCTTATCTGTGTCCACATCATGCATAATTGCATTAATGACTTCTTCACTGTTCGTATCAACCTCATCAGCCAAGGCATTACGTAACTCCTCAATTTCAATATACCCACTTTGGTTCTGATCAAAAAATTGGAAGGCTTTGTGAAGGTGTTCATCATTGCCCATCTTTCTCAGATGAATAGAAACGGCTAGAAACTCTCCATAATCTAGGTACCCATCTTTATCTAAATCACCCTGTAAAAGCAAACCCCGAAGATTAGAAGTAGAAGAGACAACTTTCCAAGTCCATATATGTAAAACAATAAATTAACACAAATAGTACAGTACATTCATGTAGAATTTTCTATTAAAGTAAAAGAGGAAACATCACCAAGAGAATTAAGAATGTCTGCTTGTGGCAGTTTATTAGTTCAAACATTACTAATAAAACCTGTTTGTGTTAGCATATATGAACTAGGAGAAAGATCTATTTACAATTTTTTTTTTACAAATTTTTGCAAATTACACTATGTACTCCTGGAAGTACATAATGTAACCTAGTGTACTTCCGGGAGTACAGTGTAATTTGTAAGTTTGTAAACAAAAAGTTTGTAAATATAACACTCCCCTATGATCTAATACACTAATACGAAGTAAATAATCCAAGTTTGCAATTAGTTTGATATATTACAAAAACAACACTATGGAAAAAAGGAAGAAAGATTCAAGGTAAAGGGTAATTAATACTCACAGCTTCCATAATTATTTGGACATCTCCATCAGGAACGTGGTGGCCTAGCTTTTGCAAACCTTCTCGTAGCTCATCAATGTTAATCTTGCCTTTATTTCCTGTATCCATCAGCTGAAATCCCTCTTTAATTCCAGCAACTTCTTCTACTGACAAATGCTCTGCAATCACCTGCTCATAAGAAATTCCAACAGAACAAAATCAATAACTTCCAAATTAGGAGGGTCATATACGGATAAAAGTTTTGGGGACTATTCCACATGAGATATTCAAATATTGTTGAGAACATTACCCTCAAAGCTCTTTTCTTAAGCTTGTTCATTACAGAAAATTGCATGAGCCTTGCTCTAACAGTTTCTCCTAATGAAACATTAGGAGCTTTCTTTGCATTCTGTAACCACGGATGATCTGCATATAGTGAACAACCAACATTATCATCCTTACATTTCAAAGTTAAATTAAAAAAACATGAAAACTGTTCATCTGCTAAACAGACAATACTCCACACAATTCTACAGTTTATACTTCATCTCCCTAAGCATTCTAATATGAACAGCATATTACCTAACACTTCCTGTGCAGTAAGCCGGCGCTTTGGGTCAGGATCAAGCATCTTCTTCACAAGGTCTTTTGCATTATTTGAAACCTTAGGCCATGGCTCCCTTTTAAAATCAACTACTGATCGTATAATTGCTTGAGCAACTCCCTGTTCAGTTTCTGCATTTCAAGAGAGAGAAGATTTAGAAAATCAAACATATCACACAGAAGAAAGGAAGAAGTAAAGATGTAATAGAAATTGCACTGAGGCAAAGGGAAATAATTGAAAAATGATCTAAATTATCATCCTTTATCTCATCAAACATACAACTGCAAATAAATTATATAAAAAATATCACATCAGCACAAAAATAGCACTTCATCCGCATAATAAAGATCATAGTAAATGATTGCATGAGAATAAGATCCATTCCAAACAGGACATAATAACTAGAGTATATTCTATCCATAAAGAAATGGAAACAAAAAATTGTTGAATTCTTCAAGGATTTATCAATTCATTGGACCAAGATGTTGATTAGCCAAATATCCCCAGTAATGCAATTAATCATCTCATCATCTCATGTTCAGACAACAGATCATGCTGGTTAGTTCAAGATCACTAGTAAATAAGGAAGGGTAACAAAGACATTGTCTTTATTGTCACAGTCCAGAAAGGTGACGAACTAGAAGATAAGATTTATTCAGTAACAAACAAACCACTCATTTTTTACCGAACTAAAATTCAAAAACATGCATTTATTTTACTTCCAACAGTTCCGATTACAATTATAAATATAAAGGGCCGACCCAGTTCAAATAACCACTTCGTGAGTGTCTGGGGAAGGGAATACTCTAGGCAGTCTTTCCCCTGCTTTTTGCAGAGAGACTGATTCGAACCCGTGACCTGACACACCACGGCAAGCAAGCTTACCGCTGAGCCAAGCCGGCCCTTCAATTACAATTATAAATATAAATATATTTATGTTAGTAGCTAGAACTCCATAGAGCCCTAAAAGTGGATCCTTAGATATTTAAGATCTCAGACTCACAAAAGCCTAAAACATAATTCACAAGACAAAAACCAACCTGCCCAAAATGGCGGGACACCACAAAGTAAGATGTAAAGAATTACTCCAGCACTCCAGATATCTACTTCTGGGCCATAATTCCGCCTTAATACCTCAGGAGCCATGTAATATGGACTTCCAACTATCTCATTAAATCTTTCACCTGTAGAAAATGGCAAACTTCAGTTAATTGTAAATGTATACAGGCACAGCAGCAACAAAATGATGAAGATCAAGCAACAACATCAAGAGATTCAATTACTATCCAAAAGTATTACCTGGTTTAAAGAAAACTGACAATCCAAAGTCAATAGCCTTCAGAGGTGCTGTTTCCTTCTTGCTTCCAAACAAAAAGTTCTCAGGTTTAAGATCCCTATGCATCACACCATGCTTGTGGCACATCTAAAAACCAACAAAAATTCAAAACAATCATGACTAAATCCCAATTTTTTAATAGCAATATATATATGACATCTAACATTTGATTTCTGCCAATTATCAATAATGGGAATTAATAATTAAGAGCAAAAAATAGAAATCCTCATCCGAACCGAGAAACGAATTATACATGGCCCCAACATTTCAACTCCAAAAGTTCAACACCCAATATATAAATAATATACAATTTATTTGACTAAAGTGTGATCGACAAACCAGCTCTTTCACCAACAGATAACACAGTAAACGCCATTTATAACATATACCCCGTATTCATCATGTCAGATCACCAAGACAAATCATAACACAAGAAAACATAGTTTTCAACTTTTCACATTCACTTTTTTCTACTACTTACTCATTTTTTATTTTATTTTTTATTTTTTTTTGGTAGATACTACTAACTCATTAAATATACTTATCCCTGCACCAAAGATGCTCCAATTTCATTAAACACTAAATCTTATAAACTAGTTATGCTATAAAAAACCAATAACCCTTAATAAATCAATACACAAAAATTGATATTAAATAGCTACACCTTATTAAAATTTCTCAACTTCTAAAAATAAATAAATACAAAAACTTCACATGTTAGAGTTGAAGAACTTGTACGTGCTTCTGCTCCCCTTAAACCGAATTAATCAAATAATTAACCAACCGACGGAAAAATAAAAAAAATAAAAAATAATAATCAACCTAAACCGAATAGTCACGTAACCAATAAACCAACTAAGAAATTAAAAAAATAAAATAATAATCACCCTAAACCGAATAGTCACGTAACCAATAAACCAACTAAGAAATTAAAAAAAAATACTCACTTGAACAGAATTAATCAAATAATCAAAGGAAAAATTTTAAAAATATATATATATAACCGAATTAGTTATATAATCAATAAATAGATGGAAAAATTAAAATAAACAGAAAATTTAACATTAAAGAATCTATTGAAAATATACTTTTAATAGGAAGAGTCATTTTTCTTAGTCCGATTATGGTAGGGGATATCTTTAAATTTATTCAAAAAAAAAAATACTCTCAATAGAGTATTTTTCTCTCCTACACCTACATCAATTTTTATATTGCTCATTTGTCAATTTTATAATTTT
This sequence comes from Gastrolobium villosum, assembly GCA_032173675.1. NCBI lineage: Eukaryota > Viridiplantae > Streptophyta > Magnoliopsida > Fabales > Fabaceae > Gastrolobium > Gastrolobium villosum. The sequence goes on along the minus strand of JAVKPL010001875.1, from coordinate 138,036 downwards.
TATAAGTGGGTGGGTCTCACAAATGATTGTCTCTGTAGTATGTGAGAGCTTCTCATGATATTAATAAAGCCATACATATGTATATATAAGCTTTAATATTTCTAAATTAAACGTAGATAGACGCGTTCTGAGTTAAAAAATTACAATAAAAAAATTATTAAAATTCTAAAATAAATTATAATTATAAAAATATCTTAATTTTTGCCTCAAAATTACGTTTATTGAGTCTTTGGACTCAATGTAAATAAATTATTTGTATTGAGTGTAGAAAAAAAAAATGAATCCATATATATATATATATGCTTTAATATTTCTAAATTAAACGTATATAGACTCATTCTAGAGTTAAAAAATCAAAAAATTATTAAAAAATAAGAAATCAATAAATAAAAGACACATTTTAATTATAAAAATATATTAATATTCACTCTCTTATTAGCATGAAAAAATAATTTCCCATATATATATTAAAAAAATAAGAACTTACTTGCACAACTTCAACGATGGTCTTGGTGACGAAGGCGGCGGCGCGCTCGGTGTAATGGCCGCGGGCGACAATCCGGTCGAAAAGCTCCCCACCTTCACACAATTCCATAACAAGATGGACATCATTGTCATCCTCGTAGGTATCCTTCAAGGTCACAATGTTTGGGTGTTTAGGTATGTGTCTCATGATCTCAACCTCCCTCCTCACATCATCAATATCCACAGCGGATCTCAGCTTCTTCTTCGATATCGATTTGCACGCCAACTGCTCCTTCGTTTCCCTATCCATGCAAAGGTACGTTATCCCGAATTCCCCTCTCCCAAGCTCCCGGCCCAGCTCGTACCTAAGCCCGATCTCTCGGCCCGTGGGCTTCTTCAGCACCACCAGCTTGTTCCCCGCCCCATCCTCCAACTGGTTTTCCCTCTGCTTCTGCTTCTTCCTTCCCTTCTTGTTGTTTCCACCAGACGACGGCGTTACGCAACAATTACCCATTGACGTGGAATAATTGAATAACGATTACGTTAAATTGGGTATTCGAAATTCAAGATCTTTGCCTCAAATCTTGATTTAAAGAATGAAGGTAACGAAGAAAAGGAAAGAAAAATTGGAATGTGAATTGGTTAAGAGGGTTGTGAGAAATTATGATTTAAGGGAGGGTTTTTGAGAAGGGAGAGAAAGAGGAATTGAGAAATGAAGAGGGAAGAAGGAGAGGGTCAAACTTGATCCGCAGACACTTGGTCCATCGTCTCCTCCTTCTTCTTCTTTAATCTTCTTTCTCTTTCTCTCTCTGTTTCTTTTTCTTTCATGAGATTTTTTCTCTTTCTAGAAAAAGGTAAAATCAATGAGCTGTTGTTTTTCCCAATTTCGTCCTGTTCACACAAATTACACTACGAAAATCAAGTTTTTACATATGTAATTATCTTATTTTCTTTCGTTCTTTTTATTTTTATTTTTGGCAAATGTGAATTGTGATATCCTTTTCTGTTGAAATATTTTGTATTTGTAGGTGCAAAAGGAAACTTCCTTTGACTGTCCTCCTCTCTATTGTGTAATTCCGTTAATGCCATTTTACAGGAAAATTGGCAAGGTAAACAAACACGGCATTACAATTCAAACATATGATGATCTATTCGTCACAACTCACAACTGGGAATTTGTTTTTGTCATGTGAAAAATAATAAAAAATCCTTTATTGTTATAAATAAAATGATCGTTGGATGTACATAACCCAAAAATAATTTGATTGTTGATATGATCGTTGGATATTTAATCCCGGATTATAACCATTGAAGAAGTGTAATTCTGTCGTTTATCCTGTTGTAACATACCTTGTTTTGTGAACCTATAATAGAGACATGTACAAAGTTTCAAGACACACCACATACAAGAAGAATATATTCTCCTATTTCTCTCTTATCTCTATATTTTCTTCTAATTATCTTTTATTTCACAACACGTTATCAACACGATAGTCTCTACCATTTAAGAGCCCACTACACTGCAGTGTATATTGACTACCATAAAATCCCTCTTTTTGGTATTTTTTTTTCTCTCTTCAATGGCAGAAATTCGTTTACAACAGGAAGACTCCGACGTCTAACAATAACCACAAGCAGTTGCTTTCTGCGCCACCGATCTGATCTCTGGCGACAATCGCTCCGACACTGCCGAAGCTCTCTCCTATGCCCACTCTGAGCCTCCTCTAACTATAGGTTTCATTCCACTTTTTTCTCTCTTTTTGTAACACCTCATTCATGACCGATTTGCTATCATTATTTATGGCATTAAACGCAGTTACAATCACAGCAGTTGAATTAAAATACGACTAACTTTTTCTTTACTGATGACAATTGTTATTTTTGATTTTAAACTATTTTCATATTTAAAACAATCTAGAACTATAACTTTAACTTAAACGTTATGCGGAAGACTTCTTTTTTTTTTTTGGTAAAGTACGCGGAAGACTTAAATCTTGCTTAAATGTATCATACATTCATTTTATTACGTATCCACATTGTTCCCATAAACATGCATGGTCCTAATATAACTATTCTTTATTTTCCTTTGCTCATTAAGCACCTCACTTGTGCGAGCATCATCAACGAGCAATTAAAATACAAGACAGTGGCAGAGGCTGTCTCGCATCTCCTCGCTTCAGCGAATAGATCACATTTCCTCGCTTCAGCGAATAGATCGTATTTCCTCGCTCCATTGTTCGTTGAAGTGAGCATGTGAGCGAGCAAATTTGAAATCATGGCAGTAACTACTGCCATCTCCAAATTTAGCTCGCTAGGCTGCTTGCTTCAGCTATCAAGCCAGTGAAAAACCTCTTAATTTAGAGAGTAACAGAGATTTCTTGTATCCCAAGAAACTGCTCGCTTAAGCGAGTATGACATCGAGCAAAGCCCTGTCCAGACAGTGGCTACTGTCTCCATTTATATTTGCTCGCTGGACTGCTCACTTAAGTGAGCAAATCAACGAACAACTCTGAACTTTGAACGGTTCCCTTGGTTCCATGAACCAATCCTTAGGAACACTTGCCTCATTTTTGTACTTCATTAACTTGGAATGGCAACCATATGCCTAAGATGCACTTACATCCTTAAATATATCCCTTTCTTGGGTTGCAATCAATTGCTCTTTCTTTACTTGAATAACAAGGTATCTTCTTTCTTCTTATCATGCATCTTCCCAACTCTTTCTCGTGCAAAATAGACACTTATCTCTCTTCTCGGTCATTTCTTGCATATATCCTTTCATACATGCATCAACATTATAAATCATTCTATTTGCATATCAACATACACATTCTCTTCTAACGGAAACATACCAATGGATATCATCATAGGGTATATTATTATGTCTCATATCTATTATAACTTTGAGAACTTAATTACATAACATGATGAAAGTCCCTTACAAAAGTATTCATCAAGGGTAATACAAAATGACAATGATCATCTTTTTAAGTTCCTACATAAAGCATATTCTTCTTAAAATGGGATTACAATTATACTTACAACTAAAGTAATATTAATGTGTCAACATGGCATGAAATCAACTCTAAGATGGCCCCTTGCCAAGAGATGCTCCCTCACCATTAGTGGAGGTACCTGAAATGATATCCCTAAACGTAGGGTGGGATAAAAATCTAGTAAACTAAGGGTCCTTGGAGAATCACTTCACCCTATAGTTCATTTTCAGTGTATCAACAATATTAAAATAAGCATGTATACATAATAATATTTTTAGTGTATCACTTATAACACCTCGCATTTCTAAGTTTAAATATTACTATGTTAAATGAGAATTAAAGAGAAGGATTAGTGAAAATCCTGAGTATAATGCCAAAATACAAAGAAAGGGCAAAACGGTAATTAGCAATGCACACAACCCTAGGAAGATAAAATTGAGTAGAAGGTCTCAAATGATAAAAAGAACCCTGGAAATGGATTCAGAACGAAAAATTGAGTGGATAGGCAAGTATCAAAAAAATCAGTGAATAGTATTTTTACCGGGTAAAATACCGCGGTACGATTGCACCGTAAAACGTGCGGATTGAGTTTTGAGCTCTAGGTTTCAAATATGAGTTATAAATGGTTTATAGAACTAGGAAATATGATTTCTGATAACATTTGATGGAATTAAGTTAGTTTGGGGAAGCGTGCCAACGGCGCGCGCAACAACTTAAAACAGCATTTTCTCCGAACGATCGGAAAACTCGAAATTCATCTGATCAAGTATAATTAAAGGACAATGGTTAATGTTCAAAATTAGAGTTTTTAAATATGTTGTGAATTTACGGACGTTTAGTGAAAATTCCGATTAGTTTTAAATCGCGTGAGGCGGTGGTGGGACCCACCCCACTCAAATCCACTTAATCCACCTAAGATTCACTATCATCATCCACTTCCTTCCCCCTTTGTCCAGCAAACCCGCAGCCATGGAGAAGAAGAGATGAACTCTTTAAACCTTGATTTCTCACACAATACCTCACCAAAATCCACAAAGTTTGTCACTAAATTTCATGTAAACCATCATCCCAACCCAACCATACTAGTATTAGGCCTTGAGAACCAATAGATTGGGAGAAAAGTGCTACCCATTGTTACGAAAATTTGAGGAGAATTGATGTTCATGGAGTCTTTTGGCCTTCCATTACTTGGATAAGTCTTGGAGGAGTATCAAGCCTTGATTGTGAGTATGTTTCTACATCATTTCCATGGTTAATTTGGTAGATCATATTTATGACCCCTAGACCTTGTTTTGTTGATTTGTGATGTTAGAGAGCTCAAATGGAAAATGTGTATTAGATAATAATATCTTAGAATGATGTGTTAGAGCTAGAAATGCAATGAAAATTATTGGTGAAAAATATGATTTTGTAACATAGAAAGTTTTGAGGTTGTCATGACTTGAGTTTTGAAAATGTGTTGAGATTGTATGAGTGATTTGTGGTATGATTATATGATGATATAATAGGATTGTATGAGGCGTAGAGTAATTAGAATTGATGGAAATTCCTTGGAGGTGGTGATGTTGAATTTTCAGCCATTAGGCAAAAAGAAGGAAATTGGTGTTGTTGACATTGTTTGAATGATGTAATATGTATTAAATGGTAGTTAGATGGGTTGTGTGGTGGTTTGAAGGTTGTTGAATCAATGAAAATTAAGTGATGGTGTTGAAAGTCATAAAGGATCCTAGAGCAAAAATATTAGGCAAAACGTTGTTTGAAAGCCGTAAAATGAAAAATGGCACTTTGTATGGCCTTTTGGCAACCTTAGAATGCATAATAAAACGAGAAAGAAAATTTAGAAAAATAAAATGTAAAAATGCACTTGTTTGGCCGAACCTACAAGGGTGTAGAGGAGGTTTTGACGTTTTTCGCATTCTGATGGAATTGTTGTGTACTGATGATTCGTACATAGTTGTTGTAGGTTGCTGTAAGTTGAGTTGAACCCCGAACCGTGAGTTTGTGGATTATCCTTGGTCCTGGACCAAGTGGGATTGAGATAAGTGATTGGAACAGTGCTTGTATAATTGTTAACTTGCATGTGTCCGTGTGAGTTTTGAGTAATTGGGAATGTCCTCTGTGTAGGCATTCTGTTGAGTAAAGAGCTCGGAGAGCATACTGCCGTGGAGCCAAGTGAAAAGGCTTATTGAGGTAACGTCTTGGTACTGAGGCTTGTTCCCCTTGTGTGTTCCACCATACCCGTTGAAGGTGATGGTAGGAAGTGTATGTAAGTAATATAGAATAACATGAGCATGCATGTAGTATTTATAAGGGTACATAGGATGTACCGAGTCTCTGGCCAGTAGACAGTTTTGCCTTCAGGCGTTTCGGACTTCCACTAGATAGGTCTCCGAGAGGGAGTTCAAGTTGACCTACGGTCGTGGTGTGTGATCCGGATAGGAGCACACTAGGAAGTCTCGGTGTGTATGTGGATGGAAGGGGTACCTTGGTTGGATTTTCTAGGAACACGCCATGGATGAGACCCATAGGCTTATATGCCGAGGACGTTGCGTGGTATTGATAGCTACCATTCCCGCTTCGTCGTATTTTGTATTCCTATATTTCCCAGTTTCTCTAAATCCCTTGCTATATCCTGTTTTGAAAAGAGGTTGTTTTATATTATTTATATGCATCGAAGTGAGCCATTAGGCGGAGTTTTCTCTAGAACCTCTGGGTTACTGAGATATATTCGTATATCTCACTCCGTCTTGGGGACTTTATTTTAGGAGATAACAGTGACATATGAGCGGCGGGCAAGAAGCCCGTAGGATGTGTCATTGGAGGACTTTTTATGTTTTGCATTTTGATGGCCATTGGGCCTAGGCTAGACTTAGGGCATGAATAATTCATATGTTGCTAGGATGAGATTTATGTCATATTTGTTCATGTCATTTTTCCCAAGTCTAGTTGTACATGTTATTTAAAGTTCATGTTTCAAGTTGTAATTTAAAGTCATGAAGTTGTAAGTTGTAATATGTGATGTTGTAAATATTGTATTTGGACATTGAGTAAAAAGAAGCATGTGTAATATGATGGAAGTGTTTTAGGCCAATTTTTAGTATGATGATTATGTGAATGCTTAGAGAATGTATGTAAATGGACCTTGATGATTGAAACGTATTAAATATTAATCAAGTGAACAGTATGATATAAATTGTGCAATAACTATAAACTGAGTTGGGTTGTAAGTGCCCTAGGGTAATGTTGGTCCTTGTGTGTGCCACCCATTGGATATTAGGTACATTTGAGGTCTTAGAATACACTTGCAATTTGAGGATCTTTGTAAAAACAAAGGAAACTTTGGCGAATTTTCTGTAGAATTGGCAGAATTTAGGCGAACTTCGGGAGAGCATATCTCCCTCTAAAGAGGTCCGATAGGGACGTGACATACGCCATTTTAAAATTGTGGTAAAATTTGAGAGAATTATGGGTTGAACGCCGGCCTGGAGAAGGCATAGAGTGCAGACTGCCCAATTGCTCACTACACTTGTGGCAGTTCTGGACCGGTTTTGGAAAAATTATTCCCGCTTAGTTTCTTGGTAAAATTAAGTTTATGATATATCAAATTGAAGGTTAAGGTGTTTAGTTTCTTCTATAAAAATTTGAGAGCAATTGGTAGAATGGATTTTCTGTAGTAATTCGTGGAGTGAGGGATGTTTGGAGCTATTTTGGGATTAGTTGGCAGTTTTGCTTGTCCAACTTCAAACGGCGATATCCGGAGCAACCGAGATCGAAATGACTCGTGTGATGGCTCATTGGAAAGGTAATTAAGTCCCTTAAAAGATACTAAAAGATGAGATGAACACGAAGAAAGCTGAGAGGATATAAATAAATATACTGAACCACGTTCGGATAGGTAGAAAACGTAAGATTGAGAAATTAGCTAAGTGGGTTTATAGGAACCCCTTAGTGTCTTGTATTAACTAAAATAAGATATAAAAATAGTTTAAACAAGTATTCTGCAAGAGTTTACAGTTATGGTCACAACTTTTATTTATTACTCTTTTTATGATTTTAAATGCTCGTGTAATAAACGGAAAAATTTATCACATTTTTATAAATGAATTGCTGTGATTGTAACTGCGTTTAATATCATAATTAATGTTAACAATACCGGTGTACAATGGGCTGTTACAGAACTTCCAAGACATGTCCGCTCTGCTTGTGGCTCTTAGGTGTCTTTACCCCCAAGGAGTCCCGAAGGCTTTCCAAGGGAAGTTCTTATTTTGCCTATTCTTTCTATTTTTTCTTTAGTATGGTCAACCATTGCATTTTCAAAGAAGATGTATAATACCTTATCAAGGATTGTCCCACAGGATAAATACCCAAGGATTGTCCCCGTGAAACTGCTCTAATACCATAAGATGTAACATACCGTTCATGACCAGTTTGTTATCATTATCTATGGTATTAAGCGCAGTTATAATCGTAACAGTTTAAATAAAATACGATTAATTTTTTCACAAAAAAAAAATACGGTTAATTTTTTCTTTACTGTTAACAATTGTTGTTTCTGATTTAAAATTATTTCAGCATTTAAAACATCCACATTATTTCGCATGGTCCTAATATAACTATTCTCATTTTCCATTACTCGCTAAGTTAAATTGACGGAAATCAACGATTAAATTTTTTTCATATATGTATATGAGTAAGGTTATATTGACAAACTTTTTTTTGACAAACTTACAAACTACACTATGTCTGACCGGTAATACTCTACTCAAGAGTGTATAACCGATCAGATATAATATAGTTCGTAAATAAAAAGTTTATAACTCCTTATGTATATATGTATTTCTAGAATATTGGTTATATTAAGTTCTCCCTGAATCTAAGATATTTCTAGAACATATTTGGAAATGTGTTTAATTCCCTTCAGTGTCAAAATTTCTTTTCCTATATATGTATTTCTAGAATATTGGTTACTCTAATTTCTCCCTAAATCTTAAATATTTCTATAACATATTTGGAAACGCGTTTAATTTCCTTCTCCAACTCAACATAATTGACTTTAATTTCAAATGCTGAAGTGGTTGGAAGGGAAAGATATTTAATTTTTAGATATTTTATATTAAAATTTTAATCTTTGGTCTCAGTCCTTTAAGAGACGCAATTCATGTCCCTCAAAGTTGGTGACCTCTACAAAAAGAATTCCCTCTCTATAAATATGTATATATATATTACCTTTTATATTATTTTCAAAGGATTTTAAATTGTTTCTGGATTAATAACACGAAGTTTCTCAGACCCTAACTTTAGTTTTATTTTCTAGAAACAATAAAATGACCTTAGTTTTCAGATGTTTTGATTATTTTAAACATAATTAATCTTTCAATGCTTGTAAATGTTTTATTTAGCACTAGAGAAAAAGGTTATTTATGTGACTTTTGATTGTTAATAACATGTTTCATAGAAAAAAAAAAAAATTTACACATTTTATTATTAGGTGAATTTCATATGAGTGCTACTAAATGAAGAACAAATTTAAATTATATAATAGAGACATGATATTGTGACACCCAAATAAAGTTACGACCAATGTTACGACCAATCATCTCACCGTTAGATTGGTAGTAGCGATCCGACGGTCCTCGTTGATCTCTTAAATAGCCCATCTATATTCGTTTCTCTCTCCCCCTTCTCTCTCTCCTCGTTGATAACCATACACTCTGCCACCGCCCGCTGCCCATATCCTCTGTCCCGACGCCGCCTTCCTCAAGGGTATGTAGAATATATATTTTAGCAAAACTCATATATGGGCGGCGGTGGGCGGTGGCAGAGTGTATGGTTATCAACGAGGAGAGAGAGAAGGGGGAGAGAGAAATGAATATAGAGGGGCTATTTAAGATATCAACGAGGACCGTCGAATCGCTACTACCAATCTAACGGTGAGATGATTGGTCGTAACTTTATTTGGGTGTCACAATATCCTGTTCCTATATATATATATATATATATATATATAAGTTTCGATTTTCTCATGTCGCATGACAAAATTTTCTCATGTTGTTGACACATCTCATGTGGGGTCCACATCTATTAAAAAAATAAAAAATAAAAAAAATATTGTACGAAAATCGAAAGGTCACTAATAGGAGAAAACAACTCTCTTACGACATGAGAAAATGTTTTCCATATATATATATATATATATAATGTTTCTCATAAGATTTTGTTTTTGTTAGAGTTAACAAGTAGTTTCAAAATTCATATACCAATGAATCATTTACAATGGTAAAATTATTTCTACAGTCGCATTACGTACAACAACGACAGCTGTATGGTTATGATTCTTCATATTTAATACTTTCATTCTTTGTATGATTATGATTCCCTGCATTTAATATTTTCAAGTATATATATGACAAGTATTTGATTGCTGCATATACAGCAGCTGCAGAAATGTAAACCCCAATTACAATACGAATTTTAACATGAATATTTGCAGTTGGCTAAGCCTATTGCGGTGCATAGTTGAGGAATTGATAAACAGGGTCATAAAGAATGGTGTCAATTTCTTCCTCCAGAAGTCACGTCTCCACATACTTCTTTGGCTCTTCCTCTTTAAATCCAAGATTGTGAAATTTCATTGTAGCTTCTGCAATAGGTATTTTGTTGGTTTCTTGCTTCACAAGTGCCGAATTTCCTAATGCAATATCATTAACAATTGGCTCAAGCAACAAATAATTGTTACTTTTACAAAGTAATTTTGTAATTCTATCTTAATTACACTTTAATGATTTTTTCTTAGGAACAAAGACTATAATGTCCCTTTTTGGCAAAATTATAATCTACGGGTCATGTTTCTGAAACTTTTTAACTAAATGCTGTGTAAAAAGACTTCTTGTCTAGCTCAACGGGTCTTATTTTACCACATGGCGCAGCATCCAAGATTCATTATAACACAACAAATTGAAGACCCATTGTTGGACCTTCCGGGTTGAAGATATGTTATGTTTGATTCACTGTGCTGCCACATATACAAAAATAAAATACTTGAATGTCATGTATTTTGAATTTTTTTTCTTTTCAAATTGCTACGTCATTATAGTCGTTACATGATACAGCGACTAAAATCAAAACACAGCACATTTTCATTAATCAGCAAAACTTGTCTAACCAAAATCGCTACATTGTGTAATGACTTTGGGCTAGTGTTTTTTTTCCCTCAAAGTCACTACATCATGTAACGACTTCATTGTTATTTTCTTTTTGGTTCTTTTAATAAAGGGTTTATCATCTATCATTTAACATGATCATATAAAATTTCCTACACACATAAGATTTTGTGGGGCCCGCAGAAAAAAAAAAAACTCCGGCACGCAAAGTGAATCTCTATAACATAACAGAATCACTTTTCCTACACATAACTCTTACAAAACCCTCTAATAAAATATTAAATTAGTATTTATCCTGATCAAAGTCGATACATGATGTAACCATTCTAGCCACTTTGGCCATACAATTACAAAAACTCCACTTGTCAGAAACCAACCCAAAGTCTATGTAGCTACTTTGGTTGGCCAACTTTCATATAGCGACTTTGTTGCCGAAGTAATTTGGAAAAAAAATTTAGGTGCGTGGCATTCAAGTATTTTTTACTTGTAAATGTGACAATACAGTTAATGTCTCCACTACACCATGTGGCATGATATTATTGAGTTTATTATTAATTATAAGAGATAAGTTATATTTATAAATTTTTTTATTTATAAATTATATTATGTATTATGGGAAGTAAATTCTTAAATGAGTGTACTTCCCATGATGTATAATATAATTTAAAAGAATCTGTAAACAAAAAACTTATAGACATAACCCTTTCCTAATTATAAAGCAAAATGTTGGGAAACATAAAAGATTCGGAGAACATTATGCATTAATTTATATAATTAATTGCATGGAATAAAGATATGTTTATCTTATAGATATCCGTTTTGCGAAAGTAAAGTTGTAATTATTATTTTTTGTATAATTCTTTCAAATGATAGAAATAAATTTTTATATAATTAATTGCATGGAATAAAGATATGTTCATCTACATGAGATATCCCAAGAAAGTAGTAATTATTATTATTATTTGAGAACAAGGAAAATAAAGACAAGACCAGGAACGACACATTCAGGCCAGGGTACTGCAACCCCAACGAACAAAATGGATCATGCCTAACCAAATCTAAATAGCCCTGAGGAGGATCATGGAATTCCTGGATTTGCCAATCTAATCAATTTGTGGGCTCGAGTAGCCAACCAGTCTATTACTTGGTTACCTACACGAAGTATGTGAGATCTGAACGACCCAAGCACGCTTGGAAAGCTTTTGCGTTCTATCAATTAGATTCGCCATGGGATGATGTGAATAAAAGCCCTTTAAAATAAGGTTAATTAGGAAACAAAAAATCTCCTTCTAGCCAGACATGTCTAAAGCCTTATTTCCACGTCATCTCCAGCCAACCTCATAATTCCTACATTAGGGAGTTAGCATAAACAAGACTTTTGGAGAATTCCAGGATCCATCCCACTGCTAAAAAAATAAATGAATTAGGGATGGATTTTAAAGATAAAAAAAAAAAATTCATCCCAAATTAGGACAGATTTAGAAATGAAAAATTTATTTGTCCCTATTTGGGATAGAATTAGGAACAAAATAAATTTTATCCTTAATAAAAACAGACTTTGGGACCAAAAAATGAGATGTTCCTATTAAGGACAAACTTAAAAGATAAAATATTTTTATTTTCAATAATTTTGTCCCTAACTCTCTTCCAAGTAGAGACAGAATATTATCCCTCGTAATTTGGGATGAAATTAGGATGATAATGTTATTCGTTTTTAATGGGGCATTTAGTACGGGAGAAATTTTTTTTTATCTGGGAAATAATTATTACTGGAATATATTGGAAAATATATTTTACTGGAATATTACTAAAAAGCTGTTTGGTAAACCCATATTTTCCCGGAAAAATCAAGTTAATTTTACTGAGTTTGTGTTTGGTTGGTTATGAAATATTAGTGGAAATGTGAGGTTATTTTACCAAAATAACCCCACCTCTACCTTTTGATTCAAAAACTACAATGAACCTTATTCACCGGATAGAAGAAACAGATCTGGATATCGCTGGTATCTTCACCACAGGTTTATCTCTTGTGCCCAGGGGGCTATGGACGCCTTCACGAGGAACTAAGCTTTTTAAGTTGAAGTATGGTTCAAATGTGCAAATTGTTTTCCATGATACCAACATAGTAACAACGGAGGACCACGCTATGCATATTCATGGGTTCCACTTCTTTGTAGTTGGTGCAGGTTTTGGTAACTTCAACACAGTAACAGATCCTGCAAGGTTTAGCCTTGTAGACCCACCAATGAAGAACACCATAGATCTTCTTCCCCAGATTCACGAAGATCCTAATAAAAAAGCAAGGTTAATTTGGTCCAGATAATTGTTGTTTCTTTTTACTTTCCAGAGCAAAAATTAATTCCATCTAATCCATGGATTTTTTGGGATGAATGTTGTGCAGAACTTTACACACAAGTGCAAAAATCGGGAAATATACTTATTCGGGAAACTTGTCCCTTTTTTGCTACCAAACATGATATTATAATTTTCCATAGCATGCTCTCCCGGGAATTGAAATAAAATATTGGTACCAAACGCACCCTAAAATCTCTCTAATAGAGAGAGACAATATCCCCAATAAGGACAAAATTTTGTATTTTAGTGTTATTTTTTGTGAAGTGTGAAAAGATGAACTTTTTGTTTTATTATCCAGATTGAATTTTTTTTAAGTAAAATAAAGTAGTTTTACGTATATATATGGTCAAAAATATTCACAACCTGCTATACTTTCCACCAAAACTTGAGGATGTAAATTTCTTCCCTTATTGATCCTTCCACATTGCCTAAATCAATGAGGTGTCAAGAACAATTCTTCACTACTAGCGAGGGATGTTAAGCGTTGATATTGCTCCTCTAACTCTCATAGATTTTGACCATTTTCTCAAGACAAAAAGTCCTTCAAGCACGCTCTCTTATTATTTGTGAACAGGTATGTGTACTTGATCATAGAATGCGGTGGTTGTTGAGCTTCCATGAAATAGTGTGAAAGTAGCAGCAACAAGATACTCCTACGTGTGCTCTAGTGGGACAAGGGATATTGTGCACCTCCAAGTCACTTTGATGCTAAGGTTAGTATCAGCCATAGTCATGGTGTATAAGATATAATATTTAGCTTATTCAAATTGCTTGATGAATGATGGAAAAGATCCCTTTCATATATGGTGGCTGCCAAAAATCCTTAAAGTGGCTTAGGAATTCTTTTTTCTAATTATTGGGTCCAATGCTTAATGGACCTAATGTTAGGAACCCTGAGATCACCACCCCACTTCACTTACATATCAGTATTCAGTGTCCAAAGACATCTTAATCTAGTCTATAGATATCCCTTTCCGTGGGAACAACTCTCAACGAAAGCACCAATTATTACAGACCTTGAGATCACCACCACAAAAGCTAGTTCAAAGGGTGAGAGTGCTCAAGGCCTTATTAGAACGGTCAAAATGAGGCCCATTTAGCCCTAGCCCATGTGGGCTAGTGCCAAAAGGCCCACAGTGATATTGGCCCACATGGGCCACAAGCCCTATAGGTTAGGGTTAGCCCTTGGGCCTTTCAAAAATTTAATGTGTACTTTTTTTGTTAAATAAAAAAACCCATACTTGAATTTTATTAAATTGTTTGTAATTTTCTAATCTCAAGCAACAACATATGCCAAGTTCGAACTTGATTTTCCAACTAATTTGATTTTATTTAACCTAAAATCTTATAAAACAATCAGATACAAATGCCGGATAAAATGAAATAAATTTCCATAAAAATGCAGGCAGTAACAACTGCTATTTATCATAGATGATATCAGCCAACATTCCAAAGCCAAAGTGTGGCACTAATTTTTAAAACCCGTAATTGGAAAGGAAAAAAAAAAAAAAACTGTTAACAATTCTGTGAGGACAGCATAATAATACATGAAGGTTGATAAGGTAATTAAAAATCAAAGACTGCATTATAAATCTCCCTGGAAATTTAACCCAAGGCATTCGTGTAGTATTGCTATTCACCAACCAATCACCTAATCATGAACAATTCATGTTTTGATGTCCCTTAATGCTAATGTATAGTCACTTTACAAAACAAGTGAACAAAATTCAGTGCAACTTTGGCTCTGTAAATCAACTGTGAGCAATAGCTATAATGAATACGGCTCTAAGCCAACTCTTATATTATTCTGCAGTTTTGGAATAGTATATGCAACATTACATCAAAAGTTGGCGATTTTCCTCTTCATCACTTTGGCAGCAACAGCATTAATGAGTTATGCAGTTTCAGCAGTGATACCTCAAAAAACATCTGCAAGTTACTGCTTCACAGTGGAAGTCTACCTTTTTTTGTTTGTGACTTTTGGATTCTTGCACATTCGGATACTTTGGGGGGTGACCTCTACTAGTTCATCTTCTTGGATGTATTCAATGCAGTCATCCAGACTATAATCCAAGGGTGTATCGAGAATCACTGCATAAGGGAGGAAGGTAAATACAAAATTTCTCAATTATTAGCTTACTACTGTTATAGAGAAGTGAATGTGAAGTCGCACATTGTTAATAAATAATGGACTTGTAAAACATAAAACCAGGTTTCAGGCTTATATAATGTTGTCAACCTAGGATTCATAACTAATCTTTGTCTGAAAAGCTCATTCAATAGTTTTGTATAATCCTATAACAGTAATTATGTATTGGTGACCTTTAAAGTTTAAACGCATTACCAAGTACAAGTGTCTTAGACTTAAAGATGATAAAATAATAATTTGCAAGAATTATAAAAGAAAGAAATAGTAATGCAAAAAAGAATTGAAAAAATAAACGAACACATTCTTTGAGGCTTTGTTGCTCCCATAGTCACATCAGAATTTTTGGTAGGGTCTTTTCTAAAAGCAGCTTTAGAATAGTACCAAGCAAAATAGCTTTAGATAAACCAATGATTACTGAAGTGGCATTATTCCTCCCATTGTATAAAAAATAAAACATAAAAATTAAAATTAATTCAAAGTGTAAGTTATTTGAAGTCAGCTTAACATTAAGGAACTAGAAATTGCACCAAAGCACCATACTTGAATTTGTGTATTTCATATAAGATAACACTGTAAGAGGGTGAGTCATGAGTAATGGTAATGCTACTCTTTTGTTACTGAAAGATCATAGATTCGAATACGCAAAACAGTTTCTTTGCAAATATTTAACAATAACGCTGCATATCAGAATTGCCCTCACACCACTTTTGCTAGTTGGGATTTAATGGGGAGTGATTTTATACAAGATAACATTGTAATTGCACTGGAGATGTTATGTTTCTCACCTGTTTGTTCTTTGTTGGAACGTACGTTCGTTGCAGCTTTTTTCTTGCAAACATTCAAAGCCAAGTCCCCAGGTCGCTGATGGATGCCAACAATTTGACCTTTGTAAACTTCCACTCCAGGAGCAATAAACATTTGTCCTCTCTCCTGTGAACTAGCGATTGCATAAGAAGTGCTTGCTCCTTCCTCAAAAGCAACCTGTTACACCATTACTGTATCATTAATGAATGAAGGAAACATTGGCATTGGCATTCTGGAATAATGAGCTATCAATAATCAGAAGTGTTGGATATCAAAGCTAGGTCCTCATTAGTATAATAATCAGATTTTAAATTTGCACTGTGAATAGCAAGGCAGACATTACCAGTGATCCTAGATCCCGAGTACTAATGTCACCAGCCCAAGGCCCGTAGCTATCAAAAACAGTGTTGAGAATAGCTGTCCCTCTGGAAGCAGTTAAAATTGCATTCCGTAATCCGAGAAGGCCACGAGTTGGGATCTTATATTTGAGTAGCGTTGTTCCCTCCGATCTAACGGAGAAATAAAGGTAGAAATTATCAGACCAAATGCTATAATAATCTAGATTAGATTTCATTGATATAATGATATATAAAATCAATAGATTAGATTTCTATAAAATACAAGCAGATGAATTACAAACAATGGATCTGTGAAAACCTATGTCACACAAATACAAAAACCTATCAATGCTCTGTTGCAATAATGGTATATCACAATTAAAATCGAAAAGAAAGCAATTTACGCACCCAGCTCCTTGCATATCAAACATTAGCCCTCGTCTTTTGCCAAGAAGCTCAACAACAGCGCCCATGTGCTCTTCAGGTACCTCCACAGTTGCAATCTGCAACCATTCCACTGATTAACATATCTAACAACTGATGAAGGAACTTAAACAGTTTAGGAAAAAAGCTGGGTACCTCCTAATTAAGAACTTTCAAACAGCACAAAGCTTTGACTAACAGTTCCAATATTTAGTAGAAACAAAAACAAAAACCAAATCCACTATTCGATTGTAATATCTACCATCTAAGTTCAAGCCACACAGTCATGTATGGGAAAAGATGAATAGGGACTTCTTATATAACATCATCTTAATTTATTTGTATAACCAATAATGTTGACTATCCAAGCAAAAGTTAATTACAAGCTGATTTTTTAGGAAAGTAATTAAAAAAAAAATGTGAAGTAAAAGGCCACCACAAATTTCTAGGATTCTTCATATGCTTTTAATAACACGAGACCATTGGGCTTTGATTCATTTAGTCACACAATAGATTAGAATAGGAAGATTTAGTTTCAGATGGATCTTCATTCAAGACAGTGTTAAAAGCAAAACAACTAATCATGAGAATTAAGCAAGTTTTTTTTTTTTTTTTTTTCCCTCGAATAAGCGTGGAAGTTCTACAGGAAAATAACTAGGTTTCCACATCTATCAAATGTCTCTTTAAGTCAAGTGTACTGATATCACCACCATTTTTTTTATTTTGTTCTTTTAAATAGAAATAAAAATTTGATTGAGAAGTTACCTCAAAAGGTTCCAACAATTTGTCATTCACCGTCTTGTTGATAACTTTGGGAGGCCCAACCATGAATTCATATCCTTCTCTTCGCCTGCAGATGAAACATTATTCAAAGAACTTGAAGAATGGTCAATGAGAAACAGAATATTCATACTTACATATTTTCTATGAGTATGGTGATATGCAAAGTTCCACGCCCACTGACAATGAATGTATCTGCTGTTTCACCATCTTCAACTTTCATAGCTAGATTTCGTTCAAGTTCACGAGATAGCCTATCCCTTAAATTTCTACTAGTAACATACTTTCCCTGGAAAGTTATAAATGAATTTTAGCTGGTCTTTTAGCTAGATGTGAAAGCAGAACTTACAATATTATCAAGAAAGTTGAACCTAACAGCCATTATTTTGCCTATCAGCCAGCACCGGACATCCACATAGCATACTAAAGATACAAATAGAGAACTTTCTTTAATGGCCATAAAATATCAATCTATATAGACATACCTCACGGCCGACAAAAGGTGAAGTGTTAATGGAGAAAGACATTTTCACTGTTGGTTCTTCCACCCTGATGGAAGGTAGCGGCTTCCCATTTACTTTATCAGCAATTGTCTCCCCAATCTGAGTAAAGAATTGACATGATTAATAAGGTTACTCTAATATAAGATCATGCATATCCAAAACCATCAGTTTTTACCTGAATATCAGTAATTCCACATACTGCACATATATCACCAGCCTCCACATTTTCTGCAGGGACCCTATTAAATTTGTCATACACGTAAAGCTCGCCAATTCTTCCATACCTAGATGAATCTTCAGAAGTACATATCTGGGAAAAAATCAACCTTTAAATGGTAGGCAGACTAAAATCCCCTATTTCCTACAATGGACTTCCAAACAAAATGGTTATGCAAAATTGAAATTAAGATCTCTACAATCTGTACTCCACCCACCTCTCCCAAAAATATTAAAAAAGAAAAATATATTTATACATACAGGAATAGTGAGTCCGAGACTAAAAACGTAGTTGCTTTTAAGTTAATGGACATCACTTATTATGCACAAATACTCATCACCGAACAAGGCTGGTGTTGTCGCCACTTGACCCGCAGGTCACAAGTTCGAATCATGTAATCAATGTCTTGCAAATGCAAGGTAAACCGTGCAGAGCTGGATCTTTATAGCACCAGGTCGCCCTTTTTTTAAATTCATCAACGGGTAAAACAATCACAAGGTAACTAGAAAGGTAAAGTGTACCACGGAGGAATTTACAAATTGAAGAACAAAACTGCTGAATAAGGAGTAGTTAAGGGCATTAATTATTGGCCTATTGTTAGATCGAGCTTTTACCAATAGGCCAAAAGCTATAGTTGTTAGTCAAAGCGCAACTCTTTATACTTACCTTTACCAGCCCAAGCACCATGGTTCGATCCAACTGCAACCCACACAAGGTTGGCTTCACCCACAATCCCCCCCCCCCCCCCAAACACCTGTCGCAAATCAAACTCATTATCTCAACTCTGATATCACGTATTAGATCGAGCGCATACCATTTTGCCAAAAGCTATTGCAGTTAGTCATAGCGCAATTCTTTCTACTTACTCTTACCAGCTCAAGTGCCATGGTTCGGTTTAACTCCGACTCACAGCAAACCTTGCCAAGCAAGATGTTGGCTTCACCAACACATGTTAGTCGTAATTGCTATATTAGGCAGTAAGGCTTGTAACTAGGTGGTTTTACAGTTAGGCCTCAAGGGGAGAGGTTTAGCCTGATGAATAAAAGGGATACTCTGACTATAGAAGGTAGCTTTGGGATAATTCATTGTTTGGCTGAAGCATTGGTCAGTGTACGGGAGAACTCCCTTGTAAGAGAGGAATCTCGGGTGTTCTTTCCTAATAAACATCATTCTTTCATACCCTTTCCTCTTATATTTTCCTATCACCCTTACCCCATTACTATTCATTCACCTTTCAAGAATCCAGAGCCATAACAAAAACTAAAGCAAACAGAATACTCACCTTGACATCCAGGCCTTTTTCTAAATATCCAGCCTGCAAGCGCCCAATTGCAATGCGCCCTTTATGTTCATCGTACTCAATATTCGTAACCTAGTTGATAGAATGAGCATATGGTAAGAAAATAGATTATACCTTCTATATACATGTTTATGAATCTGCTTAACATAAATTTGGTCACTATCACGTTTGCAAAATGGATCCTACAAACTTAATGAATGGTCATGTCTGTATAAGGAAATAGTATCATCCAAGTTAAGTTGAAATTAGACAGCATTGCCATGCTTATTTTCTCACAACAGAATAAAATGGTTGAGATCTTCATTTGCTTCTTTTATTTTTGTTTCCCCTGATGTGGTAAATTAGTAGGAACAGAAGTATGCTAACCATTATAAAAAAAAGTGATAGAACAATTAAATAAAAAAGACAAAGAAGCAATATAATAAACAACTCCTAACAAGCATTTGAAGTGCGCCATCTTTGTCAATACGTGGTCCAGGGATGCATCTGATGATGGATTCAAACAATGGCCCAAGGTCTTCAGCCAGATTTTCAGGAGTCAACCCTGCTTGCCCTTTTATACCACTTGCATATATTACTTGAAAGTCACACTGCAAGAAGAAAAAATATTACAAAGTTAAGATGCTTACAGAATATTTTCTTCCAAGGGCCGACAAAGTTAAGAGGCCGAGTCGATGCTTACAGAATATTTTCTTTCAGAATACTGAAATAATTATAATCTGTCGCACACAAATGATATGTTTGAATTTATCAGCAGACAGCATTCAAAACCTAAAAGATTTTATAACCTCCCCACAGACCATTGAGAACAAAGAAACCACGGTTGACTATTGACTAGTGGCAAACTTCCAAGTTCCAAACCAATTTCTAAACCACACAGAAAACTACGATTCACTTTTGACAAGTGACAAACTTCCAAGTTCTAAACCAGTTTGTAAACCACACAGAAAACTACAACTATTACAACTATTCAAGTTCACTGGCATACCTGTTCATCTGTTGCATTTAGTTCAATGAAGAGTTCAAAAGTAGAATTGACAACAAATTCAGGGCGAGCAGTAGGTCTATCTATCTTATTCACAACCACAACAACTGCATGGCCAAACTCTAAAGCCTTCTTTAAGACAAATCTTGTCTGTGGCATTGGCCCTTCAACAGAATCTACCTACAAAAACAAACTCGATAAATCCTATATATTACAAGAAGCCACATTTCAGTGAAGAAAGCCAAGCAATTATATAATAGAGAAAGCATAACACATTTTCTAGTAGAGGAAAGCAAAACTATCTTTCTTATTGACAACATACCCACAAAGAATAAGGATATATTTGTACAGACAGAGTAGTTGAGAAATATCAAAATTCCTTGTATCCAGAAATTCGAAACCAATATTGATAATATGTTAGGTGTCAAAATATTGAAGGACTGAAGGAGGGCATAAAATTTTAAATTCAGGAAGTTAGATGAGATTCTTCTCAAATGCAGCAGTTTCTTGAAAGCCTGTATGTTCATGCACTTGAAAGCAATTTGTATAAGAGACTTGTGTTGTGGAAGTGTAGAACCCAATAACTACCACTCCTGCCCCCTCCCTTTCAAAAATACCAAAAAAGAATATGGCGAACTGCAGGCAAATTGCATAAGTAAAAACCATATTTTTCTTTGCTAAGAAATGTAACAAGCAGCTTGGAGTTACTAATTGTTAATATCAATCATCATGGTCAATTGTGAAAAAAGATGCATGATCCTCAAGTAAATTAGAAAAGAGTAGGTATACCACTAGAAGGATTCCTTCCACCATATTTAAGATGCGCTCCACTTCACCACCAAAATCAGAGTGACCAGGAGTATCTATTATATTAATCTTTGTGTCTTTATAGGATACAGATGTATTTTTACTTAGGATTGTGATTCCTCTTTCACGCTCCAAATCATTCGAGTCCATTATCCTTTCCTGTACAAATTGATTATCACGGAATACCTGCAAAAAAGTCAACAGATACATATCATCAACAATTATCATCTACCCTTGCTCTTTTCTACAACAACACATCAACTGACCTTGTTATGGAAACTTTTGGTTAAACTTTTCAACAGATATTAAGTTTCTAACAAAACAATTTGTCCTTCACTTTGTAACTGAAAGATCACGGGTTCAAATTCAGGAAACAAACTTTTTACAATTATGCAAGGATAAGGCTGCATACAAGAACTACCATTAACCCACCCTCGCTGGTCGGGGTCTAATGGGGTGTGGTTTTTTTTTTTTTTTTTTTTTTTTTTTTATGTATCAGCAAAAAGCATCATTGAAACCCATTTCATTACTATCTAGATACCATGTTCAGTGTTTGTGTAATATAAAGATATATGGAGAACTATGCCTGAAATTTTTTTAATCAAAATCGATATAATTGTCACCAAATGCATTAAAGATGATAATAATCTGACATAGACTATTTAAGTGGTTGAATTTTTCCAGCCACCACTCATATCTTTTATCTTTGTCTTTATGTCATTGACACCACCACTAAACAGCAAGAAATGATCAAAAGAGAAAGAGGGGCAATTCAAATTCCAAGTACTACCTTTGTTTGTTTCAACATGGCATCAACAAGAGTTGTTTTCCCATGATCAACGTGAGCAACAATCGCAATGTTTCTTACATCTCCTCTTCTCATCAATTGCCTCTTCTTCTCTAAGATGCAAAAAAATAAAAAATAAAATAAAAATTCAATCTTGAAAAGCCCAATGGTCCAGAAACATTAAAACTAGACACCCCAAATAAAAACACACTAGAGAAAAGTGAGCAAAACACAGAAATGTGAATCACCAGCTTTGGGTTCTGTGGCTTCAGATACAGAACATTTGATGGGGCCATAAGTAGTGCTCTTTGAAGCAAATTGCAGGCGTGGTTTAGCGGCGGTTGAAGAAGAAGAAGATAAGGGAAGGCCAAACAATTGGTTAGATAAGAAGAGTGGTGAAGAGGTTTTAGGAAGTGTGGTGGAGAAGAAAGAACCGTTAACAGTGAGTGTCATCTTCTCCATAACTCCCCTCACTCACTCTCTATAGCAGATAGAGAGAAGAATGAAGAGAAGAGAGTGAGGGATTTGGGAAACTAATTATGAGGCTCGGAAGCTCCGAAACTAAGGAAATACTAAATTTTTAGTGGCAGAGGAATGGATACTGATGCTGTGGGGAATAGCCAATTAGGCTTCACACTCGTTACTTCTATGGCCTCTTTAACTCCACATCATCACCCTAACAATTTTACTGAATGTTGATATATTAACATGTCTGATTATGAATCATCATTTGGTTTGATTGACCAAATGATTATACAAAAAGAAGAATTAATTTAAAAAATATTTTACGGGAATAAATTCTTAATTTCTTAGTGCTTTTGTATTATATATATATATATATATATATATATATATATATATATATATGTGTGTGAGTTTGGTGTTTGTCATGTTGATAATAATCATAGAGAAAGTGAGTATTTTTTTAATTTAAAATTCAAATTTTCATTTAATTCTCTTAAAATGCATTTAAAATGACAATATAACTCTTAAAATGACAACTAATTTCATTTATTTTAAATATTCCTTTATTTTTAATGTGAAATAAGTCTGTGTGTTTTTAATTATGTGAGCAAGTGTGTACTTCAAAAAGTACTACAAATTTAATTCACCAAGAATAATTTTGCATATATGGACACGTTATTTTGTGTAAAATATCATTAGACATTACAAGTTACAATTTAGTACCATAGTCAAATTAATGGTAAGATTCTCTTCTTAGTACTAAGTTCGAATCTATAACTTTATGTAAATTACTCAAATCTCTCATCTTTGGACCAATTCTAATGGCTTGATTCTGTTTTAATATGATGAAGGTGGTGTTTCAGTCAATTAGCATATATTGCACCGTAATGATGGTTAAAGCCAAGAGGAAAATGAGAAATATAAAGAAAAAATAAAAGGAACATTTGTATTATAATGCATACTATTTACATAGTAAGCAGTGGCAGAGTCACGTTGAGACCGGCTGAGGCCTTGGCACCAGCTGGTTTTCACTCACTGCCATGGATTCATGTACCACCAGAGACATGGACAAGTTGGGTCTTGGTATAATGGCACTGGCTTATGAGTATGACCTGTTTGCCGTCGTTCTAAACAGTTTTAAACATAATGGTATTCTGGTTTAAAAATCTCAAAATACCCAAATTTTAAATCCAATAACCCTTAACCAGAAAATACCCATCAACCAAATACACTTATGACCTAAAAAATGAAAAATCCTAAGTCAGAAAGTCCCTAAATGGCTATTCCCCAATTTTTGGATAATTATTCACGGCTCAAAACGGTATATTTCTGCCAGTTTCTAAACAGCAACTTTAAACATGCGTATCTCTTTTGTTCCTTAACAAAACGAGGCATATCATATGTCAAATTAAAGCTCTACTTGTCTAATTTCTTATATAAAAACTTAACAATAAATTGGGTGGTGGAACATCCCTATGTTTTTGTTTTTGTTCTTTGCCCTGTTCTGAGAAATCAGTTTGTCGCAGAAAGTTTATGACAAAGATATCTTAAGTTGTACACATCCAATTAGAGCGTGAAATATATCGTTGGAAATCTCAAGGGGTCTAGTTTAACATACTAAAATATGAGAATTCATAGTCAAGTAGATCATTTCCAATTTAGGAAAACGTGAAGATTGTTTATGTTGGATGTTGTAAATGTGATTGTAATGAGTTTAAGTTTTAATGAAATTAAGTAATGGATGGTAAAGTGATGATTATGATGTGAATTATTATGGGTTATAAGAACACCAAGGCATTATTGGTCTTTGTGTGGACCCTTGTCAATTAGGCATCATTTGAGGTTTAAAACACACTTTTGATAAAGTGAGATATGTTAAATAAACAAAGGAGGAGCCGTCAAAATTTATAATAAATGAGCAGTTTTTGGGCCAACTTTAGGAGAGCATATCTCCATCCACAAAGGTCCAATATGGACGTGAAAAATATCATTTTGAAGCTTGACATTTCAGATATGTTGTGTAAAAATGTGGTAGCATTTGAAGCTGTGTAGCGCCCTATACATTCGATTGAGTGGAGACTTCCCAAAGTGGCCATGTGTAGGGCTGTTCGAGTCTGCACTTTCCAGGAATTTTTTCTCCCTCAATTCTTACTCAAATTAGGCTCATAATATATCAAATTAAAGTTCAAGGTGTCTAGTATTTTGTATAAAAATTTTAAAGCAATTGGTTGAGTGGTTTGTCCAAAATCGCAGAAATGGTGAGGAATGTTTGGTGCCATGTTTTGGGTTGGCTGCCAATTTTGCTAGTCCAACGTCAAACAATGATAATCGAAGCTAGAAAATAAATAGGGGAATCATAACCATACAAATGTGAAAATAAATATAAAGTATTAAATATGGATAATCATAGCCATACAAAGGTGGATATAATTATAACCGTTGATCAACATAATTGATTTAACGAAAAAATAAAGTGATAATGATATTAATAACAACATTAATTGATAATAACAATATGTCAGCCAATATATTATGGCAAAATGATTTCTGGAGCTGCTGTACCTACAGCAAGTCAGGATACGGAAGCGGATCCTTTTTTTTAAGCTGTTTTTTTATATAAAAAAGCTGTGGGGTCCACTTTTCTGTGTCAGTTGTAGATAACACTATATACGGCTGCCGTAGAAAAAGTATCCTCCTATATTATAGAAGATGCAGCATCATTTGACACCGGTGTCAAATTTGAAGTTTGACACCTCGTCATTAGATCAAAAAAGATCAACGACTTTGATTTGTAAGCATGTGACACCATTGATCTTTTTTATCTAAGAACTCTCAGATAAAATGTCAAACTTCAAATTTGACATCGGTGTCAAAGGATTATGCCTCATTATAGAAATATATAAGAATATTTAAAGCTAACTTCTCCTTTACCTCCGAAAAAACAAATGGTTGAAACATTGTTTCGAACACTTGTTCCCACGCCCATGCTTCCTTCTTCTGCATGCCCTTTACACGTCCCTCCAACCCATAATGGCTTCAACCCTTCTTTCAAGAAGTCCAGACGAAACCTCAAACTTGAGACACCCCAATATCATGGACTTTCTGCTGTTTCAACCTGTGAGCAAAACTTTCATCTTCATGAATGGCCTCAGCTCCTTCAATCCTCAATTGGGTCACAAGATTATATGCTGGCTCAGGCAATTCATGGGTATCTAATCAAATCTGGTTGTGAAGGTGACCTGTTTGTGGATAACAATCTTGTGAACCTTTACTCAAAATTCAATAAAATGGGTAAAGCACAGAGGATATTTGATGAAATGCTTGTTAGGAGCACAGTCACTTGGACTACCCTCATGAAGGGGTATTTGAAGAGTGGTGATCTTCAATCTGTTTTCCATATTGCACTTGATATGTGCATGCTTGGAGAGATGTTCAATGAACATACTTGTTCAGTGGTCCTGCAGGCATGTAAATCCCCTGAAGATCATGTTTTTGGTGAGCAGATTCATGCTTTTGTCATTAAAAATGGGCTTCAGGAGAATGTTGTTGTGGCTACTTCATTGGTTTCTATGTACTGTAGAAGCGGCCACTTGGGTCATGCAGAAAAAGTGTTCACTGGCATTAGTGTTAAAGATGCTCAGTGCATAAATTATATGATTTTGGAATATGGCAAGGTAGGCTTGGGGGATAAGGCATTTCAGATCTTTGTGGATATGCTAAACTCTGGATTGAACCCAAGTGATTATACATTTACGAATGTGATCGTTGCATGTAATCTAAGTATAGGAATGTACATAGGGAAGCAACTTCATGGGCTTGCAGTGAAGTATGGTTTTATGCTCAAAACATCTTTTGGAAATGCAGTAATTACAATGTATGGGCAATATGGAATGGTCAAAGAGGCTGAGAGAGTGTTTTTTGAGATGGATGAGAGGTCTTTGATTTCCTGGTCAGCACTTCTATCGGCGTATGTGAAGAATGGCTATGCTACCAGAGCCCTTGAATTTTTCTTAAATATGCTTCAGATTGATATGCCTCTTGATTCTGGTTGCTTCAGCACCGTACTTGATGGATGTTCAGAATGCAATAATTTGAAATTTGGGCGTCAAATTCATGGACTTACAATAAAGCTTGGCCATGTCTCTGATATAAATTGTGGTACTTCTTTAGTAGATTTGTATGCTAAATGCAGAAGTTTGCAGTCTGCAAGAGCAATTTTTGACAGGCTCCCAAATAAAACTATTGCTTCCTTTAATGCAATTTTAATTGGATATTTAAATTCAAAAATAAGAGATGATGAAGAAGATCCTATGGCTTTTTTCAGCAAACTAAGATTCAATGGTGTGAGACCGGATATGGTAACATTTTCACGGCTCCTTAGTTTATGTGCTAATCAAGCATGCTTGATAGCTGGGAAGAGTCTTCATGCATACACAATAAAGGCGGGACTTGAAGATTATACTGCTGTAGGCAATGCTGTAATTACTATGTACGCTAAATGTGGCAGTGTTCACGATGCTTATCAAATATTTAGTTATATGAACCGTGATCGTGTGACCTGGAATGCAATAATTTCTGCATATGCTGTTAATGGTGAAGCAAACAATGCACTTTTGCTCTTTGAGGATATGAAGGGACAGGGATTTTCTCCAGATGAGATTACTATATTGGCTGTTCTCCAAGCATGCAGTTACTCATGTTTATGGGAAATTGGGTTATGCCTATTCAATGAAATGGAACCCAAGTATGGGATCAGGCCTGTGATTGAGCATTACTCTTGCGTGATTGATCTTTTAGGTCGAGCAGGAAATTTATCCAAAGCAATAGATATCATCAACAAATGCCCATTTTCTGAATCATCTTTGCTTTGGAGGACTTTGGTTAATGCCTGTAAGCTGTGTGGTGATTTACAACTTGGAATGTGGGCTTCCAAAATATTGCTTGATTTAGCACCCAATGAGGCCTCCTCTTACATACTTGTATCAAATATGTATGCTGAAGGAGGCATGCCAGAAGAGGCTGCAAAGGTGAGAACATCTATGAATGACTTGAAGTTAACTAAAGAAACTGGCACAAGCTGGATTGAGGTAGAAAATGTGGTTCACTATTTTATTGCAAGTGACAAAGACCACCCTAAAAGCGGAGAAATTTATGCGTATCTGGATCTGTTGACAGATGAAATATATTGGAGCTGCGAGAACAAAAATAATCTCCAACTGCTCTCTGTAACATAATAATGTTAGAAATGATCTAGTTCAGTTGCAAGACTTCAAAGGGGGAGGTTCTGATAATTTCACTATAGTAATTCTGTATACCATCTCTAACCAAGAGAAGGTTGGAAAATTTTGAACAGCATCGTTTGTAAGATTCATTGTACAGTGACTGGCAGAAGTTTTGAGTTAGAAACTGGTAAAACATCTTTCTTTTTTTTCTTTATGGAGGTTTTCATTGGGATGCATAGTGAACCAAAATCATTTATTGTTGTAATCTTTGTGAAAAATCCAGAACTTGACCGAAAGGAGTTCATGCATTATATATTCCATGAAAATCAAAGTATAGCTCTGGCATGTGATGGCGTAAGTAGACTTGAATATTATTGCATTTTGGAATGCAATGTATCATGGATTTAGTTACTGTTTCAAATTATTCTTAACTTTTCATAATCCAAATTCTACCATATTTTTATGTATAGTTCCTGACAGAGACCTCCATTGCCTAACCCC
The DNA here is from genome assembly GCA_032173675.1 of Gastrolobium villosum. Classification (NCBI taxonomy): domain Eukaryota; kingdom Viridiplantae; phylum Streptophyta; class Magnoliopsida; order Fabales; family Fabaceae; genus Gastrolobium; species Gastrolobium villosum. The sequence goes on along the minus strand of JAVKPL010001875.1, from coordinate 109,779 downwards.
TTGAAATGTCAGTGACACCATGGATACAAGATTGGCAAAAACGTGAGGTTAAGGACTTGAGAATCTCCTTGTTCATAGAAAGCTTAAAAATGATGCCTTGATTATATTTCATCGCCAAGAATCTTATCTTTTTGGCTGATACTGAATTTTTCAAACTAGGCATTGTATCTAGTTTTGCAGACAATGTGTCCCAGCCTGACACCCAACACTTTTCTAAACCAGGAATGGTGAAAAATGCCGTACACTGGAGATTCACGGTCCAAATACAATAATGCACTACAAAACGAAAATACTTTTCTACTGTTTTTTACTTTAGTTTGAAAGCGTGGAAACTTTTTTGCTGCTAAAGGTGATCAATTACTAGCAAAATCATGCGCAAATTCCGTGCAAAATTTGAGCATCACTGCTCAGTTACTCACTCTCTTTCTCTCATTTTTTAGTTGTTAGATATCTAATCTTTTGATTGATGAATAACTTGTTTCTTAGTTGACTACTCGCTGCACAAGTTGGATTTAAGTTAGGAAAGAAACGACAATATAAAAATAACTACACAGTTAAAAGGTATTTGGTTATGCTCTTGCAGTCTTGCATTCTACAAGTGAGAGAAACCCACCTTCATGTCAAAGCCAAACTTGAACATGCATCAACTAACACTACATTTTAGTGCGTTAAGCATGGCATTCCTTGTTTGTTTCTTAAGCATGGTCTGCAAGATATTTTCTCATAAGCTAAACAATTATTTCTTTCTCCTGTGATTTAGAATTTGATAATAAACAACTGATTAGGTAGATATGGGAGGACCAGTTTGGCAAGCCACAAAATATAATTTTGTAAAGAACATTAACAAAAATGCAATGCATTTGCAAGTAGTGGAAGCCAACTAATTACAATAAGCAATATATTAATGTACAAAACACAAAAAAAAAAAACATTTATTCAACACATACACAACCAATCAAATGATCGTGTCTACCAATCGTAACACACCATTATCAATCACTCAAAAACACTCCAATTGGTTTCTATATAATATGATATATATCCCAACATCCATATCTTCTTTTTCCTTATAATGCAAAACCCTCTTGACCCCTTTAAGTTAAATTTAAAAGGAAAAGGGGCTCTCATCAAACTATGTCATGTATTATGCCCATAATCTTTTTCTCTTTCTCTCTTTCTCTCTTCTTGGTCTATAAATAGGGTTCAAATGGGAATTTGAAATATGATATTATAGAGCTTAAAAGAACGATCTTTTGGTAGGAGCTCTTCCAACTGCTTTCATAAGGTTTGCAATCTCCAAAACCCTGGCTACTTTAGTTCCCCTTTTAGCCTCTGCTGATGCCCTTCTCTCCTCTGCTTTCCTATGAGCTTTTGCTGCCTGATTTTGCATTTTCTCCAGTGCTTTTGCTCTTTTCTCCTCCAGCTTCCTCTGCACAATGCGTAAAATTCTTGGTTAATGATGGACAAAATTGTAAAATTCATTGTTCAATAGTCAAAGTTCTGTTTTACTATAATGACAGACGGCGTAATGTATGTCAGAATCAGCCTGAAAATGAAATGATTAGACAACTTGTTGTCACTTGTAAGAATAGCGTGGTACTTGATAAGGTACTGAATACTAGAAAAACTTTGATGCAACTAGAGTATGGGTAATATATTCTTACTATTCATTTTTTCTATTATTATTTCATTATTATTTTAATTACCATTGGATTAGAAGAAAAATTGAATGAAGAGGGAAAAAAAAAATTTTTGAATCCAATGATGATTAAAGTGGTAATAGAGTGATAATAGAAAAAATGAGTAGTAAGAATATCCTATCCCGAGAGTATTAAACTTGATGTTTTTATTTATGGATTTTTTTAATATTTATTTTTTAGTTCGAAAAAATTTTATTTTTTAATAAAAAGAAACGTCAAATTCGGTGCACCAAATTTTTTCTCAATAGTCCCTTCACATATTACCAGAACCCAGGATAAAAATACTGAAAATGTTAGTAAGGGATGATGTTTTAGCTTGACTTAGTATGACAAATATATATATATATATATATATGTTTACATTTTGGCAGCAATACTACATATATATAATCAAAACATTGGATCTTTTAATCTTTTTTCAAAAACATTTTAAATCTCTCTTTATAATCATACATCTGTCATTGCTATACGTAAAGTGGCTACAGAAATGATTTTACCAAATATATATATATATATATATATATATATATATATGGCAGCAATTAAATAGTTGACATATATATACCATTGGAAAACATTTTCTCTTTTTTTAAAAACTTTTTAACATTCTCTCTTTGATCCAATCATGATTAGAAAGTATGAAAGTATTAAATATGTGGGGAATTATATATATATATATATATATATATATATATATATATATATATATATATATATATATATATATATATATATATATATATATATATATATATGAAGGTAAAGGAAGAGCAGAAGGAGGAGCCTAGTCCTAATTCAATTATTCAACCTGAGATGACTTAATTTTAAGCCTGTATATGATCAAGCCCTTTGAATGCATGCTAAAACCGCGTATACACATGAAAATTCATAGGCTGCTGCCACTGGCACTTTTTTTGGGGAAAAGTAGTTTTCTTTCCCATCTTCCAAAACCGTCAAGGGAAAATAATAATTTCCATTTCCTCCCTTTTTGTTAAAATCTATTGATCCGTGATTCAATAGTATAAATAATAATAATGAAGCAATCATCAAGGCACTCCCCCAGTGACTAACTTGTCAACAAACCATAATTTCACTTAAAAAATAACCATTTTTCCGAGCAGAAGAAAGCTAATAGAGTTATCTTGTTCCCCGATGGATTAGATCAATGATCAACTAATCTTAAGACATTTTATAAGTCTAGAGAGTAATCATGGTAAACAAGCACCACCATCTCCATAAAATTCAGGCCAACTAATCATAATTATTAACCCACTAACAACATTAACATCAAACAAAAATGCAATAACCACTTTAAAAAAAGGAAGTGAACAAAAGATAACTCTAGAATTAGTAACATAAACATGCAAATAATACCTCAACTTTCTTCATCCATGAAGTTGCTTTCTGAACCTGCTCATTCTCCCATCCATTAATAACAGCATCTTCTCTCTTGAACCTGTTATTAATCTTAGCAACCTTAGCGTTCTGCCATGCTGATATCTTAGCTTCAACCTCTTCCTTCTTCACCCTCTGCACTGTCACTTCACTCTGACCACTGATGGTGCCCACTGAAGATGAATTTCCATTGGCGATTCCTCCACCCCTTGAAGATGGAACCGTGTTCAAAGGGTTGTTATCTGGCACAATCGCCAAAGGGTTAGTTTCCTCCATCAAATCATCTTCTCCAATCCTACCCAAGTTGTTGTTAACGTTATTGCTTCCTTCTTCTTCTTCATTGCCATTGAAATTCATGATACTTGTGTTGTTATGGTCAACACTTGACCCTGCTAGGACAAGAGCACTGAATTCCCTGCTCATGGTGGTGAAGTTCTCGCTTGGAGCACCATCTATGGTAGCTATGGACATAGATGATGATTGGTTACTGTGTGTTTCCCAAGGTTCTCTTCTATGGCCACGGTTGGTGTTTGGAGGGTTATATGGGGTTAAGGCATGGATTTCTCTGATGTGTTCTTGAGCTTCATTCTCTGTGTCATGGCTTGTTGAAGCGCTTTGATCATTCAACATAGCAAGGACTTGTGAGTGTTCGTGGGGTTCTGATGTTAGAAGTGGAACAGAGAGAAAGTGAAGGTAAAGTGGACAAGAGACAAAGTCAAGGGTATGATTTGGGTGTTAGTGTGTGTGTTTATTTATTTTGTGCTTTTATTTTTGGGGTTATTAAAACATAAATAGAAATGGAGAAACTAGTTCATTCACTATGAATATAATGTTCCTATTTTTATTTTTATTTTTGCTTTTCAACTTTCCTACATACATAATATTTTGTGAGGTCTGTATTTTTGAAGCAAAAATAAAATAAAAAATTAAGGTAAACAAAATGAATCTCTATAATATTACACAATCTCTTTTCCTACAACATAACTCTTATAAAACTAAACTAATTCATTCACTATGAAATATTTTTATTTTTATTTTTGCTTTTCAACTTTTCTTCTTTTAAATTTACTCGTGATCTCATTTTGTGCATAATGTCATGGATATTTCTCGATATACTAAGTGACAACTTCAATTTCTTAATAAATATTATGTTAGAATGATTTTATACCAATATAAGTTATATTTTTTATATTGATAGTTAATTTTATTTATATTTAATTATTTTAATTTTTAAATATTTAAATTGTAGATGTAAAAAAATTAATATTCAAGATTTGTTGTAAGGCTTTTCATTCTTTAACCGTTATAAAAATATTTGTTAAGCTAATTAAATATTTATCAATATTGTTAGGTACAAATAAACTTTAATTTTAATTGGGCGTACGTAATAATATCATTTTATCATATGACAATAATTATATTATATCCTTTTATTTTTCTTTTCTCCATGTAAGAGGGCGTTTGATTTTGTCTTTTTCATTTTCAATTAAATATTTTCATTCATAATTAGATAAATGTAACCTTTTTTTCCTTCTTGTTTCTTATTTTTAAGATTTTGTGAATAAATGATGAAATTAATATTTTCTTTTTTAACTATTTCTCTCACGAAATTGAAAGAAAATGATAATATGATATTTTATGAAAAATACATTCATCATACAAAAAAAAAAAATTGTTTTATACACATAATAATGTGGGTGAAATTCATTTTTTTCTTTCTCTGTCTTCTCCTTAGTGGATTTCACTTTTTACTGTGTGCACGAGACAAAATTATCTCATGCAACATAAAAAATATATTCCCTTACACTAAAACAAAATAAGCATTTCTCGACAGTTAAAATTACATTTAGCGGCAGTTTGAAGCTGTCGCAGAATGTTTCACACAACAGTTAACAAATCGTCGTAGTTAGAAGTGTCGAGAGCTATTCCACAATGGTTTCAGCTAACTGCCGAAATAACCGTCGCATACGTGGTTGGAGGCTGGGGAGGCGATCTAAACTGTCGGTGTATGACGGGAAGATATTATTATTAAAATTCCGCGGTGGTTTATAACCACCCTTAAATCTATGTTTAACGATAGTTTGGTAATATCAGTGATAGTATTAAACTGTCACACAAACTATAAAAAATCATCAGCAAAATTGATTAAAGGGGTTTTGTAACTACCACAAAAAATGTATTAATATTTTTTAAAATCAAATTTTAATTTTTGTATAGAATTAATAATTAAAAATTTAAAATCTCAATTGAATTTTACAATCCTAAAAAATATTTCAAATATTGATTTATTATAAATTTGTTATATAATTGGAATAAAATAACTTAGCAAAGTGTATACAAATCCATGTGTAGTTATTCATAGTATGAATTTAAATATTTGGACACAATAGTAACTAATGGTTATCCAACAAAAATTAGTGGGCCAAAATAGATAAAACGTTTCCATCTTATAATATTTAAGAATGTAATCCATATTTGCATGGTAGTGAAGAATGTACAAATCCATTTCTAATAAAATGCATTCTATAAGGCTTGCTTTTACTAAGAAAATTCAATTGTCCAACATAAAAAGCAACAAAATCTCCTCAATGTGAAACTTGTAATCGAAAGATAACATCTATGGGTTTGATAACAAAAGATACCCATTCAAAAGATTAATAGCACTGAGGAGATTGTAAAATAAAACTAAGACATAAGAAATTGTTTCAGTTGAGATAATTGTCATAGAGTTTAAATATCATTTGGTGATGGTGCTTGAGTTTAAGGTTCATGACTAGCTGCAGAAGAACGCCTGACACCGGCTGGGAAGCCCAATTCTTTAGCCTACAATCAAGCCCAGTATAATGTTAGCAAAAAAGAAGACAATTCAACAACTATATAAAAAAAAGCGTAATAATTTCGACTAATATTTCAAAAATCTGATGTTACAGAAGTATAATCATATAATATGATAAAAATCAAGTTATAGGTAATTTTGACAATATTAATTTTGCTCTATAGTCATGTAATGCCTAATGTAACATCCCGGGCGCTGATCAGTACAATTCATCGTCATCTTGTTAAGGGCATGGACAAGGAGTGGCTTAGCCAACTTTAGTTCCGGATATATAATTTGATACGAGTAACACCGGAAAGAGAGGCAGCAAAACAAATTGTGCTGTATAACAACCATTCACAAGCACAACATGCAATTTCATAGCTTATAAGAATTAATTGGTACTACCTATACTAACAAGATGCATCTACTGATCATGACCACACCATGATTAAAGCAACACAACTTAAATAACAACCAAGTGCTTATATAGTGAGCAATTCTGGTATGGTGACCTCCTGGGAAGTTTTCCCGGGAAGTGTGCGAGTGAGGACAAAGCATGCTGAAAAGTCTCGTGTTAGTGTGTGGGGACAATCGTTGATGCTTGCAAGTAGCCGGGCGTTACAAGTGGTATCATAGTCGGGCCTCTCATCCAGTACGGCGTGGTTCAAGGACGAATTAGGCTGAAGCTGGTGGGCATGTAACATCCCGGGCACTGACGAGGGCGGGGAGTGATCGTTGGTGCACAAGGGCACGGACAAGGAGCGGCTCCTGGCAGGCTTCCAGTGACGGGGGTACATGAATGAATCGAATAACACCGGAAAGAGAGGGATTCTAGAGATTGTGCTGTATAGGACAACACAGCTAAGGATAGCTTCTAAGAATTAATTGTTACTACCTATACTAACAAGATGCATCTACTTTTCGGTAGCCCGGATCGGAAGAACTCCACAGTTAAGCGTGCTTGACTTGGAGCAATTCTGGGATGAGTGACCTCCTGGGAAGTTTTCCCGGGAAGTGTGCGAGTGAGGACAAACCACGCTGAAAAGTCTCGTGTTAGTGTGTGGGGACAGTCGTTGATACTTGCAAGTGGCCGGGCGTTACATTACAGGCTTCACCAGGTCTAGAAATGTTTGATTTATGCATTCTGCAACTTTGTTCAACTAAGGAATTCCCGGTGTTGACAGTTGTGAAAATGATAGCTTCTTGAATTAGGTAAGACCTAAAATTTTCCATACATGTATTCACCACCTCAGTTAGACCAAAGTATTTGATTTGAACACCTAGATACTGTTCTACCTCATACTTAAACTTCTTAGGATTTTCCAAAAGTTTTAGACTTATAGCACTAGGTTCATATGTCCAAATCTAGAGTAATCATTCATATAATGAAGTACTCACAGCCTTTTCTTGCTTGAATGCTAACTAGTCCACCCACATCAGTATGTATCAATTCTAGTTGAATAGTTGTGCGAATCCTTTTGACCTTGTAACTTGGCCATTTTACCTTCCAAATAGGACTTACATATAACTTTTAGTTCAAAGACTATGGAACTTTTAGTCCCACTTTTAACTAAATCATGTTTCCTATTTGAGGTAATCTAACTCAATCACAAAGGCCAAATATATTATGTTTCATTTGAAACTTTTATTTCTTTGGTGAATGTTCTTGTTCATCATCCTTTTAATTCAATATAATAAATTCAATGGGGTATATGACGCATGTTGTAACACCCCCAAATTTCTAACAATTTATAATAACATAAAGTTTCAATAATTTCATAAATAACCGCAAAATTTAAAATAACCAAATTTGGAAAATGTTACAGCCACACTTGTACTATAGACAGGCGCAAGACTAAATTTATTACATTGAAATAAAGTCAAAAACTAAAGTTTAACAAAGAAAATGTCTCATGCATCTCATAAAATTTATGAACTTCAAGACTAGTTAGAATTATCTGAATCGTCATCTTCACTGCCCACTGCTATCCACATTCCTTGCAACTTGATTTACTGAGAATCTGTTCCCCCAAAGGATCATTACAGTCAAACAAACACAAATGTGGATGAACAACTAATGTGGCCTTTATATAATTGAAATAAAATAATCAAATTTGTTGAAATATATAGTCCCACATTGTTTGGATGAACAACTAATGTGGCCTTTATAAGACCTTGGGCACTCCCACCCTTTGAGCTAGCTTTTGGGGTGGTGTATCCCAAGGTTCTTTACATGGTATCAAAGTCTCGCCGTCCCCCACTTTCTCTTGTGGACTCTCTTAGCACAGGTAGGTTGGGCCTGTTGCATCATCCACTCTTCTAGCCCAATGGGCTTTCGTGTGAGGGGGCGTGTTGAGATATATATTCCCAAATTGGTTGGATAAACAACTAATGTGGCCTTTATAAGACCTTGGGCACTCCCACCCTTTGAGCTAGCTTTTGGGGTGGTGTATCCCAATGTTCTTTACAAAATCATAATATAATCACATAACAATTTCAATATTCATCATATATATATATATATATATATATAATTAAATCAATTATTATAAATTATCTTTATTAAATTTCTTTAGTGAGAAGACAATCATGGTAGACTCGGAAAACCTTATCATTTTACCCTGTGACCCGAAAAACCCTGTTAATCACAAATAATCAAATTGGCCATCATCAAAACATCTATTTCTAGTGTGTGCACCTCTTCCCAAAGTTGCTACTAGTATCTGGGAACCCTGCCAAACACCACTTTGGCAAGAATGAATAATATATTTTTACATTATAAATATATCGGAGGCATAAAGCTCAAAGATTGTGTTCATCAATTTAGGAGGTATGATCCCAAAGCCATCCTCCTAGTAGTTAATTTTTTTCAATCACACACAATTAGAAAAAAATTAATCTTGTAATAATTACTATATTTGGAAAATTTCTATATGAATTTTTCAAGTACATAATAATTTTCCAAATTATAATTCAACATCTATTAGTCCAAATCTAATCCAAATCATAAATTCATCATTTATCACAATAAAGCCAAAATCTATTACCATACTTTCAAAATCATAATTCAGCATTTATTATAATAAAACCCAAATCTAATTATCATAATTCGACACTTATCATATTATTTTCTAAATTAATCATTTAAAAAGAGTTATAATAAAATAATTATATAATAATTTCTAGAGGTTAAAAATAATTAAATTAAAATATCCTAATGAAGTCATCTTAAATTACCTAAGGATTAAGATTACTTATACCAAATTAAATATAATCTCTGAGAACTTAGGGATTAAGATTACCTGTTCTTCGTGTTTGCTAACTCTTGGAAGGTAAGGCGATTTGGGGAAGAAAAGCGGTTGGTAACCAAAGGAAGATAATAATAAAATTAAAAAATAAAGTAAGAAGAGGGAGTAGAGGAGAAATGTTGAGGATTGGAAGTGAATTGCTTTGGTTAGGCTAGACCTCCATTTATAGTTCAGGTTTTGGGCTCGGATATAGGTTTCGTGCAATTATTTCCTTAGTTTTCGTTGATGTAATTGGCTCAGATGTTGGCTTCGTACACTATATTCTTATTCTTCGTAAATATACCTAACTCAGATATTGTCTTCATATACTATTTCCTTTTTCTTATTATGATTAATATGATTAATTTCTTTTCCTTCTCATAGGCTCGTAATAATATACCTTTTTATTGAAAAAGGAATTATTTGCTTACTCTACTAAATTCGAAAATGCTGACTCATCCTAATCTAATGCTTTAAATATTACAATGCTCCTAGGAATAAATACTATTTTAATTTTACTGGTTATCATAATATAATTCAATTATTATCACAATAATTATTCACATTATTAATCAACTAATGATCACATTAAATGCATAAATATAATAATATTTAAATGCATAGACCAATCAATTAATAATTCAAATAATCACAATATATTATTAATCCTTACTACTAATTTATAATTTTTTATTATTATTATTAAATAATAATTTTTATTATTAATAAATAATAATTTATTATTATTATAATATACTATTATTTTCCTGGAATATTACACATGTAATAAATATTATTTAAACAATGTACTGAAACAAATAAGATGAAGATGGGCTTCTAAATAAAATTGAGGAATCAATTGCATTGTCAAATCATGTTTTAACTATACAACTAATAATAATTTAATTTTTCTTGAAATCGGGAATAAATAAACAGTCACCTAAAACCAAAGTCCTTTAAACAACTTGTCAGACTACTAATACAAACACAAGTTTCGCATTTTCAAGTTTAAAATTTCTTTATCCTCTGCTGACTGGCATACAATGTTTGAACTACTGCAAATATTAGCTAACAAAATCAATGGTTCTTGAATCATTGATTTATCCATTAACCAAGCCTTAACTTACCCATGTCTGCTTCTTTTCATCACTTTTAAGTAATGTTTCTTACAATGTCCCTTCAGTCAGCACTTGAAGCATTTGTCTTTTGGCTTCTTCATAGTAACTGGTTTTACAACTGATAACTAAGTCATTTTGTTCTTATTACCACCCTTGGGTTTCCTATTGAAGTTAACAGAACTCTTAGCAAAACCTGCACTAACTCATTCTATCTAGCAAGGTCGTTAGACACAGTATACATGTCATCAAGAGTTTGAAGCATCTCTACTCAACTCTCAATCATATTTACTTGCCCTTGCAAGTGTTTGGAAAGATTGATGAGAACATAACATCGAATTGTTTTGTTTTCCCTTTCACAATCTAAGTATTATGTCTTTGTTGCCTCATATACATTCTTTCCAGATTGTCATGGTTTTGGTATTGTTAGGACAAATTTTTGCTTTATCTCTCCACTATTCGTAGCTGGTACCTATGTAGCACCGAGCCAACACGGACACGTGACACGATACGACAGGACACGTTAATTCTAAAAAATATTAGATTTCGACACGTTAGGACACATTTTGATATTAAATAATATTTTTAATTTATGTAGTGTATATTATATTTAATACTCAATAATTTAACAAAAAAAATGAAACTAGACTTATAATATTCATCAATTTTGTAAAGAAACATAAAATATCCCAAATATTTATATTAAGCCTCATATGATAGTGTGGAGGATGAGTCATATAAGGCTTCTCCACCAGGTTATGAAGAACAAACAGAGAGTGAGGATGAGTTCGAGTGTATAGCTAAGGCCACTGCAAAAAAAAGTGTAATAAGAAGAGAAAAAAGTTGTTGAGGAGAAGGCAGGGGAAGATACATTAGAAGAGGAGGAGAAGCAAATATCTTTCGAGGAGGAAGGGTATGGGTATAACTCTGAAGAGCTGAAGACTCCTCCTTTAAGTGGTGCTGAGAAGGTTGAAAGGGTTGTGAATCCAAAGTTTAATGCGGATGAGACAATTGGTCATGTGCACTTAGAGCTTGGAATGGAGTTTGTGAGTTTGCAACACTTTAAAAATGCTGTCAAAGAATATAATATTAGTCTAGGAAGACAATTCAAGTGGGTGAAGAATGACAAGATCAGAGCACGAGGCAAGTGTAGTAATGAAGACTATAATTGGATGATTTTTTGTGCTTGCATGGCCTCTTTCCAAGTAAATTTTTTTAGACTCACACTCTTGATGCAGACTATTTAGAAATAAGAGGGCAAGTAAGGATTGAGTTGCAAATAAATTAGAAAAAAGGTTAATGACACAGCCCAACATGACAAGGGCTGAAGCATATGAACATATGAAAGAGGAGCATAAGGTCCATATCCATTTGAAGAAAGTGACCGAGGCACTTCATAAAGCCAAGGGCAGAATTGAATGATGTGAAATGGAGCAGTATGCAAAATTGAGAGACTGCTTAGGAGAGCTTTTGAGAAGCAATTCGGGCTCTACTTGTCAAATGCAAGTCATACCACAACCTGACCCACAAGCCCCACCAATATTTTCCAAATTGTACATTTGTCTTGATGCATGTAAGAGAGGGTTCAAAGCTGGTAGAAGGCCATTAATTGGTCTGGATGGATGGTTTTTAAAAGGATATTATGGAGGACAGTTGTTGAGTGTAGTTGGGGAGGATGCAAACAAGAGCTTCTATGTCATTTCATATGCAGTGGTGGATAGTGAGACAAAAGAGAACTAGAAGTGGTTTTTAAATCTGTTACAAGAAGACATTGGCAGCCATGCAGTCTATGGGTGGAGTTTCATTTCTGATCAACAGAAAGTATGTATTGCTTATTCAATTGACCTTACTTTATTTTTTACTATGTTTATTTGACAATGTTCCTTATGTTAGTCATGGATTTTTTGGTTCTTTGGTGTCTGTGTGCTGGGGTTGATTCCAGCACTGCAAGAGGTCATGTCTGGTGCACGTCATCATTTTTGTGTGCAACATGTCTGAAATAACGTTATAAAACAGTGGAAAGATAAGGCAATCAAAGGCATTATCTGGGAGTGTTCAAGATGCAACACTGTCCCACAGTTCTAGAAGTCAATGGCACGTTTGAAAGGTTTGAATGAGGCAGCATGGAAGTATTTGGATAACATTGATCCCTCAAGTTGGGTAAAGGCTTATTTCAGTCACTAGTCTAAATGTGATAACATAACAAACAACATGGCAGAGACATAGAATGCCAAGATTGTTGGTTATAGGTCCAAACCAATAATAAATCTCTTAGAGGAATTGAGGTGCTACATTACGAGGAGGATAGCAGCACATCATCTTGGAACTATCAGGGGTAAAATAGCTCCTGCTCAACATAAGAAACTAGATCAAATAAAGGTTCTGTGTAATTCTTGGACAGAGAATCTGCACCAAGATATGTATGAAGTCAGTGGGAGGGGTGAGAGAGTTGGAGTTAATTTAACAACAAATACTTGTGCATGCAATGCATGGCGGTTGACTGGACTGCCATGTAAGAATGCAATAGCAGCCATTTGTCATAAAAATGAACCTTCTGAGAATCATGTCCATTAATGGCTTACAGTGGATGCTTTGCATGCCACTTATGCACACACCTTGAACCCAGTAAATTCAAACAAGTATTGGCCTTCATCTGATGAACCTAAACTTCTTCCTCCAAAACTGAAAAGGCCAATTGGGCGTCCCAAGAAACACGGGAGGAAGGGCCCAAGTGAAGAGCAAGGGAGCAATACAAAGAAAGTGAAAAGGACCTATGCAGCCAAGTGTCCTAAATGTGGTCGGACTGGACACTATACAAAGACATGTAAGGGACTACCAACTACCAACAAAGGGAAGAGACAAGCAAGACCAGAATCTGCAATGAGTCTAAGGATTGGATCCAGCTCAGTAGATGAAATCCCATTAAGTCAAGAAGGCCCTAAGAGACAAGCAAGACCAGAATCTGCAATGAGTGCAAAGCCAACACACCTGTTTTTGGCCACCAAAGCCTGCCAATGATCTGTTGACCTGGGAAGGTTGTGTGAAAATTCTGGCCATTATATATTTGGAGGCCTTATATAGTCAATGTTTTTTTTTTGTAAATTCTGGCCATATTGTATTACATGGCTTTCTTTTGATTCCTGGCAGTTGGTTTTATTTTGTAATGCACTGCTATACATCCATGTCTCAAATATAATGATACTCAAATCATGTTCCAGCTATTATGTTTCACAGGGTTGATGAATGTTTAAGTTTACCATTTTTGATGTTTTTTAACTAAGATATGTAATTGTAGTTCTTGTACATCGATGTCTTCTGGTTTAACAAATTGGATTGCATACAAATCCACTTTAATGTCATGTTCCTGCTTTGCAAAATTGGACTGCACTCCTGTATATGATGTAATGCACTTTTGTTTTGCAAAATTGGACTGCATAGAAAAGCAATGAAGTCATGTGCCTATTTTTCTCTAGTTATGGACCAATAAGGGCCCCGTGTTTTTTGTCAGGGACCAAAAAGGTCCTCGTGCATTTTGCTAGGGACCAAAATGGCCCTCGTGGTTTTGGCATGATTAACAAATGTAATGTCCAACATGGAACTTCTGTTACAACATATATATATATATATATATATATATATATATATATATATATATATATATATATATATGTACGTTGTGGTTTGTGATACAATGCAGCAAACTGACACATTCATTCCATGCCTATATATGCAGTAATAATAGCATTGACATGGCATTGGATACACAAATATATGATGCATATGATGCAGACAGATTCAAATCAACACATAATATGCCATATAATAGCTGCTTCTTTATTAATTTGGATAATAAGAGTACTGAGTACTCATTACATTTCATTGAAGGAAAAATACATTGGGGTCACTTGTTTTAACTATTACCACAATAACAACAAACATATACATGATGATCACACCTACACAAGCAGCAACTAAGACCCTAGCTGACCTACCAACATTCTTAATTTTTTTGTCCATCCTATCTAACTCCTCCACCATCTTCAGGTATAAGATCATTCAGCTTTCTTTCTTGCTCACTAATCTTCACATCTTGCTCTCTCATCATCATGTCCACATACTTCAATTTGAAATTAATTTCGGCAACATCCAACTCCACATTGTGGATTCTTCCATCTTCCAGCTCCATCCGTTCATTACAGACACCATCTACCCATCTAAAAAAATCACAAAACGGCTTATTCTCCTGCCAAAATAACCAACCAAGATTAGCGAGTGTTTCAACTTAATAAAAGGGCATATTACACATGTATGTATACCTTGAAATTATGGCACCCAAGGAAAGCCCTATTTGGGTTTCTCTCAGTTTTTGAGATATAGACAATAATTTGTCTCCCACATTTTCACCTACGACCGGCGGTCCTTGTCAGTGTTCTTCCCCCTATTGAAGTACGCCCACTTGATCCCCCTGTGCTAGAAGAAAGACTCATCTTCTCCTACGCCCCAACAAATCCGGTTGAGGTCTTCTACTGTCGTCGATATTCAATCATCAACGTCCGAAGAATTTGGGGAATTTTTCTGTTTAAGGTTCATTTCACCAATTTGGGGGATTTTTCTGTTTACGGTTCATTTTAGCAATTTGGGGGATTTTTTTATTTAAAGTTCATTTGAGCAATTTTTCTTATGCATTTCATTCACAAAACAACGTCGTCTCTTCTTTCACGGTGTACCACATCCAAGCCACGTCACCAAACTAACGTGCCAAATGTGCATAGTTGGGCCATTAGGTGAGAGTTAACACAAAGATGAACGTGACCTCTTTTTTGGTTATTTCAGGGACCAATTTGTCTCTTTTTTATTACTAGGGACTGAAAAAGCCTCCGTGAATATTGTTCGGGACTAAAAAGAATATTTACTCTAATTATTATAATAATTAGTTTGATAATTTATAATAAAATATTTGAGTCTATTACGGGAATTTGAAATAGCTAGACTTGGCAGAGTCTCTAATGATGAGACACCAGTGTGGGGCATACGGAAGCAATTGTTTTCTTTAGATTTTACATTTTGTAATTTGGTAGTGTCGGCCAGAACAGTGCAAGATGGACCACTCAGATTTGACGGGTGTCATGTTTAAGCGCTTTAATCCACCAAGAATCCTTTAACGTTTTTAAAATTATAAAATGTATATTAATAGTCTTAATTATGATATAAAAAATATAATAAAGCGAGATATAATTTTTTTCCAAAATATTATCTACCAAATTATCAATTATTTGATTAATTTAATTTGAGTCGGACAATATCACAATGGCAACCGAATTTTCCCTACAAAGTCTTTAACACAGCTATATTTGGGTTTGGAATTCGAGAAAACTGATTAACCTGCAACAACTGCATATAATCAGTTAATCCATATAAGTGGTGGTAGTGACTCATGTTTACATGCTAATATATTGTATCTTATTATTTTAAAAATATATCATAATCACATCACGTCGAATTCTTATTTTATATCTGTATCCGTTCTTCCTAGAATACATCTTTCTCTTGTCGTCACATGTTTCTCCAAGCAATCGCCATTATACCATTTTTTATTGGCCAGGTGTGCGGTTTCACTTGCACAATGTTTTTGGTGTATCAAAAAGCCCAGGTCTCACGTTATCATAAACTAAATACAATATATATTATTTTTACCCAAAAAATGAAAATATCTAGTAAAAGCTCATTATTTAACTTAAAGTGTCAAATCTGCGAAAAGTAAGCAGAAAATCACTATGATGTCTAATATCTGTTGGAAAGAATACTGAAAGAAAAAGAAAGGTTTGGAAATGATTAATGGGTTATAGTTTACCATTTCGAATGCCAACACTTGGATATCCTCTATTTGTCAAACTAGACTTTTGTTTTGTTTTAAAATAGTGTGTAGCTATCCTTTGATGTAATTGGAGTGTGGAATATGATAAAAAAAGTAGGACAATGAAGTGGGTCACCCCACTAAATAACAAACAAATTTAGGCACATATATCGAAGGAACTTGGAGTGTTTTTTGGGGTGACCATTGTGGTCTTGTTTGGTTGGAGTTGGTGATGAATGAAAATAATCATTTATTTAGATAATTGGATTCCTCAAAGGATTTTAGAAAGGTTTCATGTCCGGTACCATGTGGAACACCTTCAGATTACGTTTTATCCAAAAAGAATCAAAAGAATTTATTTGATGACTCAGAAGTGTGTAAGGATTGGTCCATAAATTGCACTACAAACGGAAGAGTAGAAAAGGCTTATCTTCGAAGAACAATATAGTTTTGTTCAATTTTTTAAAAATTGAGAAAATTGTTATCTGAAACGTGTTATCTATAATGCTTTGTGATCTAATTAAGTATGTGTAATCAACGCGTATTTGTAGACTTTTCTTTGTCTTATTGTTCGACAATTCATGTCTATTAAGTATGTTAGTATGGGTTTTTTTATACCAAAAAAAAGAAGGGGCTCAAGCCCAAAAAGAAAACAGAGAACTACCCAGCTGGAACATCACCTCCATATGAACTACTAGAAACAAATACAAAACTTTCTCGAGAATAAATAGCATAGTCTGTAAAGAACTATGGATACACCATCCCAAAAGTTAGATCAAAAGGTGAGAGTGCCCAAGGTCTTATAAAGGTCACATTAATTGCACATACAACTAATGTGGGACTATATATCTCAACACGCCCCCTCACACGAGAGCCTATTAGGCTTGAAGAATGGATGATGCAACAGGCCCAACATACCTGTGCTAATAGAGTCCACAAGAGAAAGTGGGGGAAGGTGAGGAAAAATATATTGATTCTTAAAGAACTTATGATAAGATCAATCAACAAAGTTATATCTCTAGCTTGCTCACTAGAATGATGCAAAATGTCAGATAATATGCAGTAGATTAAGCTTAACAAATATTACTAAAATATTAAGCCAGAAATCTAATTCACAGTATCTATACCCTTCAACACTTGTCAATCAATGTAGATTTTGCAAACCAAACAGAATATTTATTTGTCAAACGGCAAATCAGTCACCAATACCATGTAAAGAACCTTGTGATACACCACCCCAAAAGCTAGCTCAAAGGGTGGGAGTGTCCAAGGCCTTATAAACTCTACATTAATTGCACATATAACCAATCTAGGACTATATATGTCAAGATAGTAAGCTAGCCAATTAGCGCATCCATTGCCTTCTCTCCAAATATGCTGAAAGGAAATCTACCAATCCTTGTCACGTCACTTTTGAATGCAATTCACAAGGGCATGATTCGAGGGACCCGCGATCTCTTTGCAAATATAGCCTTGATGGCTAGGAGGGAATCACTTTCCACTATTAATGTCGTCTGGGCTTTCAGATTCCACGCAATTTGTAGGCCTTTAAGAATGGCCCAGAACTCAGCAATCAAAGGAGAGCAGATAAGTAAAACCTGCTATCAAATTGCCTGTGTCAACATCCCTAATAAGAACCCCACAAGTTGAAGAATTTGATGGCTTTCATTGTTAGAAATACCAAACCCAATTTACCAACTCCACCTCTGGAACACAATGTAAACCGTACACCAGCTCCACCAATGAAAACATGTTATGATAATGCATTAGGTAGATAATAGAAAAGTGAGTGCTTTGTAAGTGTTTTAAAAAGGGAGCTGTAGGTGTAGTTGAGTCAGTAGTGCATATGCCTATATATATGTTGTGTGTTTCATTAGTAGTATGAAATTAAAGCAGTCAAGAGAGAAAAGTGAGCAATTGAAAAGAAAAGACAAGCAAGAGGTGTATGTCTTATAGAAAGAAAAGTGTTGTAGCACTAGTCGTGTAAGAAAAAAAAAATATTAGTGAGGGTGTTTTGAAAAAAATATTTTATAATACAAAGAAGTGTCGTTCTCTTCTTTTACTTTGTTTCAATATATGAAAAATTTGCAACAAGTGGTATGTATTAGAGCCACGGTCGATCAAAGATGGCGAAGATGTTTCAACCTCAAATTCCAAAATTGACAAAGATAAATTATGAAAATTGGAGCACTCACATTAAGACACTCCTGGGTTCACAAGATGTTTGGGAGCTCGTTGAAGCGGGATACTCGAAGCTCATAGATGCAGCCGCTGAAGCAGCCATGACAGATGCACAAAGAAGGACACTTAAAGAAACACGTAAGAAGGATAAGAAGGCTCTATTTTTAATTTTTCTAAGTGTTGATGAATCAACCTTTGAAGAAATATCTGACACAAAGTCATTCAAAGAAGCATGGGAGATTTTGCAAAAATCTTGCCAAGGAGCTGATAAGGCTAAAAAGGTGTTGCTCCAATCACTTAGAGCCGAGTTTGAAAACTTGAAGATGCAAAGTGGAGAGCCAGTCACAGATTATGTCTCACATGAGCAAAATATGGCCAAGGAGATGAAAAGAAACGTATAAGTCTTAGATGATATCAGAATAATGGAGAAGGTACTACGCTCATTATCAAGAAGATTTGATTATATTGTCACTGCCATTGAAGAAGCCAAAGACTTGTCAGTTATGTCTATTGATGAGCTTGTGGGTTTTCTTCAAGCGCACGAGCAAAGAATAATGTTGAATGAAGGCTCTAGCATTTTGGAGCAAGCTATGCAAACCAAGTTGTCTCTGATGGAAACCAAGTCAGGAGTAGATTTATACCTGTTAGAGGAAATCATGGAGGATATAGAGGAGGCTTCAACACCCGAGGTGAGTTCAACTCTCGTGGAAGTCGTGGCGGACGTTGTGGATATGGCCAAACAAATAGAAGATTTCATATTGATGCAACAACATATGGACGTGGTCAAGGAGCATATAATCGTGGTCGAGGTCATGGTTTCGTGACCCGAGGAGGAGGAAGATCTCAACAAAGAGGTGATAAACTCACTTGTAGTGTTATAATTGTAACAGATATGATCATCTCAGCTATGAATGTAGAGATACTGCTAAAGTTGCTGACATAAGTCACTATATCACAAATGAAGAGCAAGCTAATGAACTGCATGTTGTTCACTTATAAAGGCGATGAAGATAGTAGTAAGAATGTCGAGTACCTTGACATAGGAGCAAGCAATCATATGTGTGGCAAAAAAGGTTATTCACGGAGCTGAATGAGAACGTTGAAGGAGAAGTCACTTTTGGAGATCTAAGGCATATATCTCAGATGTCTATTATATTCCGTCTTTGAAAAGTAATCTCCTCAGTATTGGCCAGCTTCTTGAGAAGGGATGTGATATACACTTGAAAAACAACTCTCTTGTCATAAGAAATCAAATAGGAATGTTGATTGCTAAAGTTGATATGACAAGAAATCGCCTATTCAAGCTGAACATCCAGACGGAAGCAATAAGATGCATGAAGTCCATCACAAAAGATAGTTCGTGGTTGGGGCACCTCAGATTTGGTCATCTTGGATTCACTGGCCTGAAATTGTTGTCAAAAGCAAAAATGGTGAGCGGATTGCCAAAAATAAAACATCCAAATTAGCTGTGTGAAAGTTGCATGAGAGGAAAACAGCACAGACAAAGCTTTGAAGTTGGCAAGTCATGGAGAGCTAGAAGACCATTGCAGCTGGTTCATTTAGATATTGCTGGCCCATTTGACATTCCATCACTTGGGTGTATATAATCAAAGGTAACAGGTAAGCAATATATCACATTTATTGATGATTTCAAGGACAGAAAAGCCTTTTGGACAACATAGTGTATATAATTTCATAAAGAAATAATCGTACGATTCTTGATATGGCCACGAGCATGCTAAAGGAAAAATAATCACCAAGAACATTTTGGGTTGAAGTTGTTCAATGTGCTGCCTATTTACTAAACCAGTGTCCAACAAAAAGCGTGCAGTTCAAGACTCAAAATGAAGCATGGAGTGACAAGAAACCAGAAGTAAGCCACTTAAGAATTTTTGGTTGCATAGCATATGCCCACATTCCAGATCAAAGGAGAAAGAAGCTAGATGACAAAGGAAAGAAATGCACTTTCACCGGCTACGACCTTAGAAGTAAAGCATACAGACTATACAATTCTTTGACCAAAAAGGTTATTATCTCAAGAGATGTAGAGTTTGATGAAGCAAATAACTGGAGATGGAGTGATGAAGAAAAGAATGTGGAAGCCCTATTCTTTAAAAATGATGATGAACTAGAAGAGCAAACCACTCAAGAAGGAATTGATCAAATTACTCCACCAAGTCCTACTCCAACAACTCCAGTATTTACACTATCAACAGCAGTGACGTATGAAGAAGCCAATTGGTGTAAAGTGGGTATACAAGACAAAGACCAACCAAGAAAGAAAAGTGGAGAATTACAAGGCAAGATTGGTGGCTAAAGGCTACAAGCAGATATATAGAGTTGACTATAAAGAAGTTTTAGCACCAGTTGCAACGATAGATACTATCAGAATTCTTACAGAATTTGCAGCACAAAACAAGTGGAAGATATACCAGATCGACGTGAAATCAGCTTTCCTCAATGGTTACCTAAAAGAAGAAGTCTACATTGAGAACCACCAGGATATATTAGAAAAGGAGAGGAAGATAAAGTCTATAGATTAAAGAAGACACTATATGGATTAAAACAAGCTCCAAGAGCCTGGAACACAAGAATAGATGAGTACTTTCAGAAAATTGGTTTTGTGAAGAGCCCGTATGAGCATGCTTTGTACACAACGAAAAATGAAGATGGAGATATAATGATTGTGTGTCTATATGTGGATGATATGATCTTTGCTGGAAATAATCCAGGTATATTTTATGATTTCTAGAAAGCAATGACTAAAGAGTTTGAGATGACGGATATTGGAGAAATAACTTACTTTCTTGGAGTTGGGGTGAAGCCAGAGGAAGAAGGAATTTTTATGTCACAAAAAAAATATATATGTATAGAAGAGATTTTGAGCAAGTTCAGAATTAAAGATTGCAAGTCGGTCTCCACACCAATAGAAGCAGGAATGAAGATGAAAGTTGATTCAGATAGAGAGCCAATAAATCCTACACTATACAAGAGCCTGGTCGGAAGCTTAAGGTACTTGACTTTTACTTGACCAGATATTATATTTGTAGTTGGCTTAGTTAGCAGATCCATGGAGTAACCAAGACAAGATCACTTCAGTGCAGCCAAGAGGATTTTGAGATACATAAAAGGAATTGCTGATCATGGCTTATTCTATATGCAATTTGAAGAATCAAAATTAACTGGCTATTCAGATAGCGATTATGGTGGAGACGCAAATGGTTGAAAAAGAATTTCAAGAAATGCATTTCATATTGGCTTAGCAATATTTTTGTGTTCATCAAAGAAGCAACGGACAATTGCTCTTTCATCATGTGAAGCAAAATATATGGTTGCAGCAGCGTGCACATGTCAAGCAATTTGGCTGAAGAATATTTTGGATGAGTTGCATCAGGAGCAATGATCTCCCGCCAACTTTTATGATATTTCAAATAAAAGTATTTGAGAATTATGCAATTCAAAATAGTTCAAAAATCAGTTCAAAACCAGTTCTAGTTCAAAATAGGTTCGGTCCAAACGGTTTCCAAACCAAACCGAACCATTTTTGAACCGAATCAAATATGTTTGGGGTAAAAAATGTTTAGTTCTTTGAATGGAATTGGCAATTCAGTTCAGTTCTTCAAAAAGTTTTGTTCAATTTACCCAAGCAGACCTCTACATCGGTGGAAGAATATTCTGCTATATATATATATATATATATATATATATATATATATATATATATATATATATATATTAAAGGAGTCTTACATTCGATCTTGGCTATTGATATAAATAGGATTAACAATTAAGATTGAGTACGGATGGCTAGGATTGGCAAAACAGGGCAGCCCAGCTCGACCTGCATGCAACCCGAAAAAAAGAGTCGGGTTAAGGTTGGCTCGAAAAAAAAATGAGCCAGAAAACCCAACCCGACTTGAGTCGGGTTAGGGTTTGGCTCAAAAATATTGCTCGTGGGTTGGCTTGAAAAAATAGCTTCGCGAGTTGACTCGAAAATTGGCTCGCGGGTTGGCTCGAAAAAAATTTGCGGGTTGGCTCGTTTTCAGCTTATTTAAATGAATCTGTAGTATTAATGCACCAGCTATGTGATTTCCATCAGCTTAAACAAAGGGTTACAAAATGAGATATAAAAACAAAATATTCTAGTTTCGAATTTTCTTTCACAACAAATTTGCACCACACAAGAAACAATTAGAACCACTTGCTACTAAGTTGGTAAGATATTTGTACCAAACAGAACCAGCACAACCTAACAACATAAAAATGGCAGGGACTTAAGTTTAGAGAAAGAAGAAAGATGATGACAGAATGTGAGTTTTGTCCATTTTTGTATATTATATTTTGTACTTTTTTATATATATAAAAAAAAACTCAACCCGTGAGCTGGCCCATTTGACCCGCGGGTTAGCTCATTTTTTCCCGAGCTGGCTAGGGTCGGGTTGGCAACTCAGTTTTGCCAACCCAACCCGACTCATTTTTGACGGGTTACGAGCCAACCCGATGGGTTGGCTCATTTTTGCCAACCCTAGGGGTGGCAATGTATAACACGACCCGAACCCAATACGAAATTTTTGTGTTCGTGTCGACCCGTTTTCATTTTCATGTCGTGTTCAAGTTAACAAAAAATGACAAGAGAAAATTTGTGTCGTGTCGCGTGTCAACTTGCGAACCTGAAATTTATCCATTAATTTTTTATAGGTTATTCGTATCATGTTGTGTCGTAAATAATTTATTCGTGCCTTATCGTGACGTGTAATAAGTAACATAATTTAGGATTTACAGGTTATTCATATTGTGTCGTGTCAACCCGCAAAAAAAAAGGGTCGTGTTTGGGTCGAAGGTTTTAACCCAATTTCAAATTTGTGTCGTATTAAAATTAAGTGTATTCATGTCATGTCGAATTCGGGTCAGGTCGTGTTGACACAAATTGTCACTCCTAAAATTGAGAGTATAAGTTAATCCGATATAAGATGACCTTCCATATGAATATATATGCTAGATGGAAGTGAAATTAATAATTAATAAATAATATATCTCCAATGCATACATGAAAATAAGTTAGATCCTCTCTCTTCTCCCTAATAATAGGACCTCACCAGCTCCTAAATATGTAGGAGAAAGATTAATCCCTACTACAACTACTACTATTAATAATTATAAAATTGAGCAGACATTATGTGATTGGTAATAGAAGAGGCTTAAGAACTTTTGTCCGTGAAAGTTCCCATCCAAGCTGGTGGCAGCATACCAGTTTGCTCGTGAACAGTCTTAAACAATGGTGGCAACATCTTGTACACACCAGCAACCTCCTTCATACCAATGGCACCACCACCAACAGCACCTCCATCAGTTACTTCACTACCATTATCATTATTAGTCCAAATACTAATCTTAGGCTGAAGTCCACGGATTGCTTCACCGTTAATCTTTGCAATCTCTTGAAACATTCCATCATTTATCATCACGTAGTCCCTTAGAGCCGCATAGTTGCCTCCCAATGCTTCAAGAAGTGTCCTTAAATATGTCCCTTGGGCTTCCCCAATTGTCACAAGACCTTCTGCTTCCTTTTTCTTTGCATATAGCTCTGCTTCTGCTTCTTGTTGGCGACTATAAAATGATGCCTCAGCCAATGCTTTTTGTGCTTCTGCCTCTTTCTCTTTCTGAAATAGAATTGCTTCCGCAGCTTTTTGTTTCTTGTATAGCTCCCAGTTGGCCTGTTGTACCTATTTTAAAATTTCCGTAGGGAATAAAAAATAATAATCATAAACTTAAAGTAAATATATATATACTTAATTATATAGCTAATCCTTAAAGTAATATTGAAAATGATTCATCTAATACATATTCCACTCGTTAACTATTTTGTGTCAAAAATAAAATAGTTGATAGGCTATTCCACATTTTTCAATCAGGTTGCTAATAACATGCTGTTATTCCCCAAATAATTCAATTTTTGAATGACATAGCAAGTTAGCAACTTAGAAAATTTCAACAGCTCTTCAGGGATAGCTAGATAACAATGCCATCATAGAAATTGATTTTCCAATTCGGTTTTGAGTAATTGTTATCTCTCTGCACCATCTCCAAAAATTACCACCACCACCACCACCACCACCACCACCACCACCACTCTCATGACTCAAACCCAGAGATCTAGCTGGGTTATCACTAAACCTCTAAGAGAACAGATTAATGGGTCCAATACAGGGAAATTAAGGGTATATTTGATTGTGTTCTAGTTTTTTTGTTTTTAAAATTATTTTGTAAAATAGTTATGAAAACAATTTTATGTTTTTTTTGTTGAAGTTAAAAACTAAAACAGAAAACAAAAATAATTCAGACATGTTCTCTAAATTTGATTCTAAAAACAAACAAAAAATAGTTATAGTTTTCAAAACATTTTTTTACAAAACAGGTCGTACCAAATGAGTTTTTTAATTTTTTTGTTCTGAAAACTAAAAAACTGTTTTTAAAAACAATAACCAAACATAGCCTTATTCCCTGGTCCTTGATTTCCTTTTTCTTCTCCCTCTCTCTCTCCTCTCTCCTCTTTCTCTCTCTATTTTTATCTCTCTTGAAGGACCAATGAGCCGGGAGCGCTACATTTTCTCTCCCAATACAGAGTGACTAATATAATATAATAATATAATAATAAATGAAGGGTGAAGTGGGTATCATTTTAAAGAATGTAAAGTTGTGTCATTTTAAGAGAGAGAAAGAGATAGATAAAGAAGGAGAGAAAGTTGACAAAAAAATAAAAATATGGGTCCCGCCTCTTTATGAGAATGAAAGAATACAAGTTGTGTCATTTAAAAGGATAAATATTTTTTCCATAAATGAAGAACATATTAGATAAGGATCATGGGGAGTTTGTTTGCATATTTTGCCAACAACCTGTAACTGTGTCATGTCTATAAAACACAATACCTCAATAATATAAAATTAAGTCATTTGTATGCCACCAAGTGTCTAGAGTTAAAATCTACCTTATATTATCTACGCTTTAAGTCTAATGGACTCTAGTGACACATCACATATCAAAAGTATACTAAATTTTTCCAATACACAAGGCTACCCAATTAGCAATGATAGAGATAAAAGCCTTGCCCTTAAATTATAATTAAGGCTATTTTCTAAATTTGAACTCAATAATATTCCGATCACAAAAAATAACCTCACCGCTATTATAAGGCCATCCATCTTTACATACCGATTTAAATTTTCAATTGAATTAATTATTTGACAATATCAATTAGGGTTTTATGTTTATTATGTTGTAGGAAAAGTGGTTGTGTAATGTTATAGAGATTCGTTTTGCGTGTCATATTTTTTTCTTTTTCTTTTTTGTTTTAAAATGTGTGGACCCCACAAAATGTCGTGTGTGTAGGAAAGTTTGTTGTGTTATGTTAAATGATAGAATCAAAAGCCTATCAATTAACTAACCTTGGTTTCATACTCAACAATTGCTTTGCTAAGGCACTGAGCTTTAAGCTTCTCTGTTGTTGTCAAAGCATTCATCCTCTCAACCTCACCCTGCAACTCCGCATCCCTAAGTGCCACCGCCTTATTAGCCTCCACCTGCGCCACCTGCGCCGCCTTAGCCCACGTAGCCTTCTTCTTAGCAAGAACAGAATTAGCCTCAGCCACCTCACCCTCTCTCTCATTCTCAAACACCTTCACTTCAGTCCTCACCTGTATCTCTTCCTTCTGTCCCTCACCTCTTCTCTGAGTCGATATAATCTTAGTATCCGCATCAATTCTCGCAGCATTCTGAAGCGTTTTCCCTTCTCTCAACTTGGCTCCAATCTCTCCCTTCATCTTGGCCTCAGCAACATCAACCTTAGCTTGATTCGCAGCTTCCATCTGCGTCTTCTGACCCAAATAAGAGAAATACTCATGACCAGGCACATCAACTAATTGCTTAACATTTGCATTGTAAATTAAAAGACCAAACTGGTTAAGCTCAAGCTGAACTTTCTCGAACACTTGTTGTTTAAACTCTTTAGTGCCTCTGAAAATCTCTTCCATTGTCATTGAAGCAGCGAGGACACGTGTCTCTCCCTCGATGATTCCTTGGACAAGCTCGTTGACATGGTTAGAGAGCTTGTCATGGGATGAGAGGAGTTTAGCGTATTTGAGAAGGCTTTCTTTGTCATCAACTCTTGGACCGATTGTGAACACGGCAGGGAGCACGAATGGGAGCTTCTCTGCGCTCATGGCTTGAACTTCGAATGTGTAGTTTACTGGAGAGAGGTCGAAGACTGTGTGTGCTTGGCCTGGGAAAACCCATGCTTTCTTTGCGAGCTTTATGTCTTTGATTCCAACCCCTGTTATGACTAGGTATTCTGATGCGTTTGCTACCTTGTACATGGTTTTTGCTTTTGCTTTTGTTTTTGTTTTTGTTTTTGTTTTGGGAGAGTGATGTGTGTGTGTTTGTTGATATGTGTGATAAGGGAAATAAAATATAGTTGAAATGAGGATTACGTGGAGTATCTAGCGATATGGGAGTGAAAGCAAGATGCTTATATGGCGATCTACACATGAAGTTCCCTTTAGAATAGGATTTTCAATAGTTGATTATTAGCGGCATCCCATAAAAGTTCGGGTCCAGATATGACTTTTAGACTGAGTTAAATTAGTGGGGTGCTGCTTAAGGAGAACATCTAATGTGTACGGTGAACACCATTTTTAAGGTGGTGGGTTACTGTGAATAGGAGGGTAAAATTGAAAAAGAGAGAAAATAACAAGTTAAAAAAGGAAAAGAAATATTGGTATTGTGAGAAAGAGTACCAAAAAATTTAATGGTCCTGGACTATATTAAAGTAGTGTATTACGTGTGCGTTGCATAGAAAAAAAAAAAACGATTGGTTTGTCTCGTAAAAACTAACGCAACACATGCAAGATGCCGAACCTACAACCTACATTTGTGATTCTTCATCCGCATAGAAATGAATGAGTAATAATCTACAAATAAAGTGTGAAAAAAAAAAACAGGTGAACATGTGAGTACAAATAAAATATAGTGCTGATTGCTCATCTTGTTTAGATGAATTTTTATTTATCACAATAAGATTGTTCATTTTATTTAAATGTTTGTTTTTGAAATATTTACAGCAGTAAATCTAATTATCTTAACCATACAAAGACAGATTTGTTAGACAATAGATATAAGCGAGGGAAATGTGTTCGCGAGCGGGGTAGGCAGGCCCTCCGGGCCGAGCCCATTTTGCCACCTCTAATTATTAACATTGTATATCATTATGTAAGAGAAAAAGGATGAAATTTTAATTTAATTATAAAAATGTGTTGGTGGACCGGTCCTCCGGGCCGAGCCCAGTTTGCCACCTCTAACTATTAGCATTTAATATGTTTTTATATTTATCCACACAAAAAGGCTCTTATAGTTACGTTTAGGTTTTTATATTTTATTACAATTAGATTTACAAATTAATAATAAATAATTAATTTTTTGCAATGATTTGCGTCATTATTATTTTGAATTTTACAAATTTGTATTCGCAAAAATTGAAATTTGAATTAGGAATTTAATTATAAAAGAAGAAGGATGAAGTTTCTATTTAATTGTAAAAAGGTGATGGTAGACCGGCCCTCCGGGCCAAGCCCGATTTGCCACCTCTAACTATCAGCTATGATGCACGGACACGGACACGGACACGGGACACGGGACACGACACGACACGCCGACACGTTAATTCTAAAAAATGTCATATTTCGACACGTTGGGACACGTTTTGATATTAAATAAAAATTTTAATATATATAATATAATTTTTATTTAATACGTATAAGAGTCCATAATAAGTCATATAACCAATCAAAAATTTAAATTTCATAACATAAATATAAGTATAAATAATTTTTCGTACTTTGTTTATTTTTAATGTCAAATTTCATAACAAAAAAAATTAATTTATAAATTATTTCTTTTATATTTAGTTAATAAAATAAAATTAAGATTAAAAAAATAACAAAATAATATAAAAACGTGTCCGAGCGTGTCCCCAAATTTCTGTCCCCAAATATTACTGCGTGTCGGAACGTGTCGGAGAGTTGACCGTGTGTCCCCAAATGTTGACTGCGTGTCGGACGCGTGTCCGAACGTGTCGGAGCGTGTCCGTGTCGGACACGTGTCCGACACGCAAATTTTACAAAAATCAGCGTGTCGGTGTATCTGAGACTATCAGCATGCAAAAGATTTTTATACATGTATATTTAAAATGTTTATGTTAAATATTTTTTTCAAAAAATACTTGTACGAACTTTTTTTCTCTTTTTGTATCACGTTTTTAAGTTAAAATTTTAATAAATTTTCTTTTAAAGTTTAAATACGTCATTTCTTATTTTTTTATTTAAATTTAAATTTTAAATTATTTTTTAACAACTATACATATTTTATATAATTTTAAATAAATTTTATTTTAATCTACAATTTTATATTAAAATTCAAATTTCTTATATATATATATATATATATATATATATATATTATATAAAAATTAAATGCTGAACTCTTTTTTGTACTTATCAAATTCAAAATTTGAAATTAAAAACTTTGAATTTTAAATATTAAATAATTTTTTAACCCAATAGACATAATAATTAATATTATTAATAGGTTTAATAATTTTCCATACACAAAGTAGTGGAAAACATGCATAGAAGGATGTGCACATTTTTCAATTAATAATTTCTAGTTTTCATTTATGACATAGGAAATTGTATTTTTTTTTCTCTTACATCAAAAGAATGAAAGTTTAATTTCTTTCTTATATATTAAATTAAAAGTCATATTTTTATAGTGATTAAATTTTATTATCATTTTTCACATAATGATAAATGTTTTTTTTTATTTAAATTCTTTTATTTTCATTGTGCATATTTTTTTATATTTGTAACACATTTATAATGAACAAATATGAGTTGATACAAAAAGTATTCTAATAAATCAAATGTTTGGTGAATTGAATTGGATTGTATTTAATATAATCGAATATTTTTGTATTAATTAGACATATTTTTGAAAATTTTAATTTTTTTCTCTTTTAATTTATAATTTTTATATTTTGTTAATATTGTTATACATATATGTTTAAAACGTTGATGTTAAAAAAATACTTGTGTGGAAATATTTTAATTCTCTTTTTGTGTTACTTTTAATGTTGAAATTTTAATTTATTTAAGGTATAAATATGTCATTTATAATTTTTTCATTTAAATTCCAAATTTAAATTATTTTTCAACATCTATGCATATTTTTTATAAATTTTAAATAATTTTTTTGTTTAATCTATAATTTATTATATTAAATTTAATTTTATTATATTTTTTTCCACTACAGAAACATTAATGTGGGATTCTTTTCCCACCTATCAAGTTAAGAATTCAAATTTAAATAGTTTGAATTTTGAAATATTAAATATTTTCCCACCCAATAGACATAATAACAAATATTATTAATATATTTAACAATTTCTCATACTTAAAGTAGTGGGAAATATAACACCTAACAATTCTAAATTAAGTAACTAAAGTGTTAAGTGAGTAATTAAGTGAAGGATTAGTGAAAATCCTAAAGATTAGGCCAAAATACAAAGAAAGGGCAAAACGGTAATTAGCCAACACGCAACCCTATGAAGATAAAAATTGAGCAGAAGGTCTCAGATGATAAAATTAAGCCTGAAAATGGATTCAGAACGAAAAATTGAGTGGATAGGCAAGTTTCAGAAAAATCAGTGAATAGTGTTTTTCGCGGGTAAAAATACCGCAGTCAGATTGCACCGTAAAACGTGCCAGTGGAATTTTGAGCTCTAGGTTTCAAATATTGATTTTAAATGCTCCAGAGAAATAGGAAATATGATTTATGATAATATTTGAGGGATTTAAGTCAATTTGTGGAAGTTTGTCAACGGAGCGCGCTGTAGCTTAAAGCAGTATTTTTCCCGAACAACCGGAAAGCTCCAAATTTATCTGAGGGAGTAAAATTAAAGGATTTTGTTAAGATGAAAAATTATAATTTCTCATTAGGTTTTTAAATTGAGAATTTTAGTGATGATCGGAGGGAAATTCGGGTGAGTTTTAAATCACGTGGGATCCGGTACCCACTTAAAGTCAAATAAACACTTAAGTTTACTATTCATCTTCTCCTAAATCACTCTTCTCCTCACCCAAAATAGCGTCCAGCCCCCATTCCCCACCATCTTTGTTGCAAATTTTCCTTTGGCCATAACTTAGCCATTCTCCACCGAATTCAACGATTCTTGTCTTGAATTTTGATGGAAAACATCTTCTGAACACATTGGTACCACTTTCAAGCCTTGAAATCGCGTGTGGGGGGAGATCTTGGCTAATTACAGTTTCGGTTTTGAGTTAATTTTTTGTGTTCATGAAGCTTTTTCATGCTCCAATGGTGGAATATACTTAGGTGGAGCCATATATCGTGCAATTGGGAGAGTTATTTCAACATTTCATTGGTTAAATTTTGAGTTGTGATAATTGCCCCTAAAGAGGGATTTTGTGATATGTGGTGTTAGAGAGCTCAAATGGAAAATGTCTATTAGATGATAATGTCTTAGAATGATGTATTAATGCTAGAAATGCAATGAAAATTTTAAGCGAAAAAAATGAATTTTAACTTAGAAAAAAATGGGTGCATGAAGGGGATTTTTGAGTGTTGGTGTTAATGGGGGTTCTAGTGAATTGTAGTGTGATTATATGAACATATGAAGTGATTATGTGAGTTGTGGACCATAGGAATTGAGTGGAAATCCTTGGTTTGGCTAACCAAGATTCGGCCATTGATGTATAATTGAGCAAATTGATGTTTTAGAACACTTTGGTGTTGTGTTGTGTGATGGAAAAGTTATTAGATGGGTTGTGTGGTGATTGGCATGTGGAAGAATCAATGTAAAAATAATAAGTGTTAAAAGTGGCAAAATGTGCCTAAAGTGTAATATTTCGCAAAATGTTGCGTAAAAGTCGTAAAACCGAAAAACGGCGATTGAACTAGCCTTTGGGTAACCTAAGTAAGTGAAATAAAATGAGAAAGAAAATTTAGAAAAATAAAACCCAAAATAACACTACATTGGCTGAACCCTTAAGGGAGTGAAGAGAAAATCTGACGTTTTCGTGTTTTGACTTATTTTGACTGAAACTGACGGCTGTGCATGGTTGTACAGGTTGTCGTACGTGGATATGAACTTGGAACAGTGAAACAGTGGATTGCCCTTGGTCCTGGATCAGGTGGATTGAGGTAAGTGATGTGCGTTATACAGGTTATGTTGAAATTCATGAGTGGATTCAAAGTTCTAAGTGTGTGGAGTGGTCCTCTGTGTAGGCGTTCCCTGTGAATCAAGCTGTAAGTGGAGTTCTGCGGTGCTCAGTGGAAGGAAAAGAAAGGTAACCTCTTGGTACTGGGGCTTGTTCCCCTTTTGTGTTCCACCTTGCTAGTTGATGGCAATGGTAGGAAGTGTGTATGAGTAGTGTAGAACAGCATGAGCATGCATGTGCATTATCTCAGTGGGTACTTATGTACCAGATCTCTGGCCAGTAGATATTTTTAGCCTTCGGGCAAGTGTTTCCGGACTGCCACTGGATAGGTCTCCGAGAGGGAGTTCCAGTTGACCCAGGGTCGTGGTGTGTTATCCGGATAGGAGCACACTAGGTTGTCTCGGGTGTATATGGATGGAAGGGGTACCTTGGTGGGTTGTTCTATGAACATGCCAGGGGTAGTACCCATAGGCGCATAGCCGAGGACATGGCGTGGTATTGGTAGCTACCATCCCGCATGTCGTAGTTGTTCTGATATATTCCCCCTTTCTCTAAATCCCTTGCTTTATCCCATTTTATAACAATGATGGTGTTTTATATTATTGATATACATCGAAGTGAACCATTGGGCGGAGTTTTCTCCAGAACTTCTTGGTTACTGAGATATATCCGTATATCTCACCCCGTCTCGGGGCATTATTTTAGGATGTACCAGTGGATATGGAGCAGCGGACGGGAAGCCCGCATGATGACGAGTGGAGCAGTGGTGCATAGTTTAGCTTTCATGTCATTTTAGTTTATGGATTTATTTGGCAAGTGAAGTTGTAATATGGAAATAGTTATAGTTTAAATTTAAAGTTGTAAATATAAATGTAATCCAATGTTGTAAATGTACCATGGATGTATGCATTATGATGGAAGGGCTTTAGGCCTATTGTAAGTTTATGATTATACGCATTATGGTTTATGCATAAAATTGTTTATGTTTTAAGTGTATATTGGATTGGGTTGTAAGTGCCCCAAGGCGTTGTTGGTCCTTGTGTGTGCCACCCATTGGATTTTGCTGGATTTCAGGTGTACTAGTGATGTTAAACAGCTTATGCAAATTTGGGGATTTTAGGAAATACAAAGGAAACTCTCGCGAATTTTCTGTAGAATTGGCAGTTTTTGGGTGAACTTTGGGAGAGCGTATCTCTCTTCACAGTGGTCCCATTGGGACGTGCCATACGCCATTTTGAAGCTTAAGATGTCCCCTACGTTGTGTCAAAAACCTAGGTTCATTGGTTGTGTGCGCAGCCCATGGGGGCTGTTGTCATGTACTGCCCTGTTCTGTCCTGTTTAGTGGGCAGATTTGAAGCAGTTTTGAGAAATTAATTCTCGCTTCGTTACTTGGTCAAATTAAGCGTACGATATATCAAATCGAAGTTTGAGGTGTCTAGTTTATGGTGTAAAAGTTTGAGAGTCATTGGATGGGCAGTTAGGTGCAATTTATTCCGTCAAGATTGGAGGTTTTAGGCTGTTTTGGAGTTGGTAGACAATGTTGTTTATCCAACTTCAAACGGCGATAACCGGAGCTCACGAGTTCGGAATCGAGTGTGTGATAGCTTATTAGAGAGGTAAGTGAATAAGGAAAAAAGATAACCTGGAGTTGAAGTTTGGATTTTTATTTTGTGTTCGTAGAAAAACAAATTAGCCAGTCCGGTTAAGTGGTAAAAACGTAAAAAGTGAGGAATTGGCTAAGTGGGTTTATGGGAACCCCTTAGTATCTTGTATGTGATAAGATAAAGTGTATAAACAGTTAAGAAAGTCTTCCGCTAGTGTTTCAGTTACGATCACAGCTTTTTATTATTACGCTTTTTATACTTTTATTGTTCGCGTAATAATCAGAAAAAGTTTATTCTCATTTTTATAAATGAATTGCTGTGATTGTAACTGCGCTTAATATCATAATTAATGTTAACAATACCGGTGTACAACGGGCTGTTACAGGAAACATGCATAGAAGATTGTGTATATTCTCTATGAAATGATGTATTTTTCATTTTCAAGTAACATTGGTAATGTGTAAGAACCTACATCGTTAATTAAGGAGATTAATTAATTAAATGTGATAATTAGGAAATAATTTCATAATTGACCCTAATAATTATTATGAGGCTCTAATATTATAGTAAGTGAGAAATAATGCTGAAAGTCGTTTTTCGGACGAAAAGCGCAGATACCGGTTCTGCTACCAGTATAAATGCGTACAGGTGAAGTATCCCGGAAAATTATAATAAGTACATGATAATTACTAGAATAATATGTAGAACATGTAAAATGAGTTTCAAGTCAGAATAATGAGAACTGGTGTCAGAACTGATACTGGCTATAGACAAGCGCGTACCGGAAAGGTGCTCCGAAAAATAAAATAAAAATACAAAAAATCTTAGAAAAATGAGGAGGTTAAGATTTCAGAGTTTGGGATTAAAATATTTAGCGTAGCTATTAATGCTAATACTGCGCATTAAATGCTAAACCGCTATAAATAGGCACATTTAGCCCAAAACCCTAGGCACTCGGCATTATCTTACGTGAAGGGCTGCTGACCAGTTTCTTCTAACACTGTTCCATTGGCCTTCTTCACCATTTTGAGACCAAGTTGTCACCTTTACTTCATCTCTTCATCTCTAAACACCTTTGCCTTGTGTGGGTTGATCTTGTGAGGTTGAGTGACTTCCTTGCTGAGTTGTAGCCTCTGTTTGAGTGTGTGGACGTGCTGACTTCATAGGTTGGGTGGTGGAAACCTTGGTTTTGACATTTTGAGCTTCAAAGCGTCACCTTTGTGAAGAAAGAGTCTTTCTTGTTGTATTTTTTCGTGGCCTTTGGTTACTGGACAATGGAGTGGTGTAGGAAGCTCCATTTCCCTGCCATTTTCTTCTTTGAGAAGCTTGGTAAACATACTCAACCTTTGAACTTGAGTTTTAATGCTTAAAAATGGAACCTTGATGCATATAACAAGCTAAGATGATAACCTAACGCTGGGTAATGCTTAACACACCTAGAAATGTATGTTTAAGCTTCTGTAATCGGTAAAAGTTGGACCTTTGGTTTGGATTTTAGCGAAATACAGAATCTGAGTTCTATCGTGAAATATCCGGATATGGTATCCAGATATTGATATCCAGATATGGGATTTGGATATCCGGATATTGATATCCGGATATGCCCCCGACATATATCCGGATATTCTGGGTTTTCGATGAACAGTAAGGTACTGTTCATGCAGAGGTCTTGTATGGGTTGTGGACCCTGGATTGATAGAGTTATACTTCTGTAATGAGTTGTTTAAGTCAGAACCTAAGTAGTTAAGGGCTTGTGGCTTTCTGTGAAGCCTTAAGACATAAATCGTAAAAGGATAACGAAGTCTTTGTGTTTATACATATGAGATTTGGTTATTTATATGATTGCTGGTCCAAAACAGATTGTGATTCTTCTGTGTGTTGGACTTGAGCTATGTGAACTCTAGGCATAGGATTGTGAGCTTGCAAGGTAAGCTTTTGTGTCCTCGGCTTTGGCATTGTTGGTTCCACCATGTCCCATGGGGGGATGGTTTATATGCATGCTATGTTTAACATGCTTTTATACTTGGAAATGCTGTTGAGTTGTTTTATGCAATGTGCCTTTATGATATGCATGTGGTGTCCACCTATACGGTAAGCCTGAGTATGTAGCGTCATACAAGATGGTGAAGCTGTGGGTGAGATGCAAGCGGTGTTCCTTGTACTACTATGTGGGTAATAGATGTATTCTTGCATTTCTCTGGCCAGTAGAATAGTGATAACACACATGGCATGAATATCTGTTGCACTACATAGTTTTTTTGAACTTATATTGGAAATTACTGCTTTTAGAACTTATATTGCACATGTAAGTGAGCTTGGGGTGGAAGATCCTTGAGGACCCCTTGTCTTACTGAGATTTCTTTTTTAGAGATCTCACCCCACGTTTGGGGACGCTTATTTCAGGTTCAGGTAGCCCAAGGGTTGAGACCTCGGGTGGCAGGAGGCCAAAGCTGAGTTAGATATTGTTGTTATATGCTGATATGTTAGATGCTGGATATGCCTGTTATCTTTATGCTTTTCGCTTCAGTATTTCTGTGGTTGTTGTTGTTGAGACTGCTGTTGGGCTTTGTTGCCTTATTTGGTAAGCATGAGGTTTGTCCATGCCACATAGACTTGGTTATGTCTCGTTTAGTTTGAAGTTGTAATAATATATTAGGATATTGTCCGGACTACGTGTAGTAGATCCGTGACTTTATATACTCACTTATTTATATATTGAGGTATTTCAGTTAGTTGTCCTTGCAATTTACATATAGGCGATATTTTATGATAAACGATTAAGTAATACACGTGGTTATTAATGACGTCATAATTGAATTAAAGAAAAAGTTATTCCGCATTTTAATTAAGCGTGGCTTAATATGATAGTATGTTAATAAATTGGGTTAACACGGGGTGTTACATAATGCACCTTCCAATAGAATAACTAAAAACCTTACAATTCTAATATAGAAATGATGGGAGTGGATCCTCTCATGTGCTAATTAACATGATCATGTCATGTGGGACAATCATAACCACACATGGGTGAATGAATGGTGATAAGGGAGGAGAGAAAAAAAATATAAGGATAGGAAGTTACACAATCATCACCCTTGATTTAATTATTAATGGTTAAGATCCTTCCACATGACATGATCATGTTAAATTAGACATGAGAGGATCCATTTCCAGAAATGATAGTAGTACATTAATTTGATGTCTTCCACTAACACTTTAATTTTGATATTTAGTTTACTTAAAACTTAATTTTTAGTTATTTATTTTGCAAGCAAGTGAGAACACACAGGAAGTTGAAGATTATCCGTCTGAATAATTTGAAGGTTATAAGAAAATATCAAATGATAAATTTTCTATTTTCAAGTAACATTAGTAAAGAACCTTCCATCTTCTAATACAACAATTAAAAACCTTACAAGTTCCAATGTAAAAATGATAGTGTGTCATTAATTAGATGTCTCCCACTAATTTCTTAATTTTTATTTTTGATTTAATTAAAAACTTATTATGTAATTTTTTTAAATTGACATTCAAGTGTGAACACAAAGTTGAAATTGCATGAGAGCTTGACACATCAGTTTTTTTTATTCTCCTTAAGTATATAATTCTTAATTTCAAAAATTAATAGAATTGTCTCCTGCTAAAAGATGTTAAACGCTTTTTCCCACCTATATCAACTCCAAATTTCGAATTTTAAAAAAGAAGTAGGATATTAATACACTTGTTTGCCACTAATTAATGCTAAACTATTTTCGCACTAACTATTTAGTTAAATATTTTATCATTATGAACATTCCAATCTTTATGAGGATTCCATTCACATCTCATTCATCTTATAATTAACGATTTCTCATTTTTATTCATCGAATTGGCAACTCATTTTTATTCATCTTTATGAGGATGCCATTTTGGAATTTGGTACTTATAAGAATAATTAAGAGATGAGAGGAACTCAAAAGTTTTGTTTAGGTAAGTTTTGTTTAGGTAGGATAATTTTCAATATCATTAATAGACTTTTCATTTTCCAATAATTTTCAATTAAGAAGTAGAAATGATAGTGGAGCATTAATTAGATGTCTCCCACTAATTCCTTAATTTCAAATTTTGATTTATTTTATTATTATTTATTTAATATTAATTTTTGATTAAAAAACTTACCAAAAGAAGAAACTTTTCAAACATTTCTCAAGTGTGAACACATTGATGAAATTAAAGGAGGGAGTGGCACATCATCAAACTTTCCAACATTATTTATTCCCTTAGTATATATATATATATATATATATATATATATATATATATATATATATAATGATATAATAAAAAAAATTGATCTCTTGCTTTCCTACCTAACTAAAAGATTTTTTCATTAACAAATAGAGAGAATGAAGAGTGAGCTAGAAACTTTGAACAAATCTAATACACTATATATAATTTCTCTTTCCTTCTCTAAAACCCAATATCTTGAGGTTGACTTGGATTTACGTACAGTGACAACATCATACTTCTTTTCTATTGCTTTTGCTTCCCAAGATAGATTAGACTCCAAGTAGCACATAGTAGAGTATTGTTATGGGCAATGCAACCAGCATTCCAAATATAACCCTGCACAATTTGTGAAGTCTCTTTTAGAATTTATTTTATATGCCATAAGTCCACACAATCACTTGCATCTATTGCATTTTATTAAAAATAGATTTACAAAAGCACTTACGCAGTACTGAGTATATCTGCATGGAGATTGTATTCTTTGGCAAACACAAAGGGAATGATACCCAGGGGAAGGGCAGCCTGCAAAAATTAAACTTATTATCATAAATAACTAAGAACAACGACATTGGACTTTGATTAAATGATAAAGTGGGTTTTATATATAATTCACCTGAACAATTGCAACATGTAAAATAACTCCACGCATACCGGTGCCTATTGAGGTTGCTGCAATTATAGCTGGACCTGTCAAGAACCTAACAGCCATAGAGAATGAATAAGAAAAATGGATACCCAACACAAATAGTGAAGCAGCAAAAATTTGGATGGACGTTAGAGATAAGAGATTGAAGGAACGCTGAGATTATGTTTTCGCTGATACAAATTTTAGAAACTTGATACTTGGGCTTGCTGTATGAGTTCAAATCCTTTTGTTTGATATTAAGCTTGAACAGCAAGGACTTCTCATTCAAAACATTTAAATCTTCTGGGAATTGATCCAAATCCGCACCCTAGAGAGAAAAAAAAAATGATCATCCAGTAAACATGGAAAAAAAAAAATAACTACAGCACGAACACAGTGCACTCTACGTCAAAATATACATTATCAATATTTCATAGCAACAATAATTCAAACCCTCTTGAAATGCAACTCGCGCAATTCAGCAGCACTCATCCCCAACAAAGACACACAGTCGCTATCAAACAGAAGAAATGATGCAGAATCAGTGTTATCCACAACTCTGACCTGAACACTAAATCTATCATTTTGCGAAATTGTATATCAGAAAAAATATTAAGCTTACAGATTAAGGACAATTTAAAAATTGATTAAAAACAATACCTGATAGTAATGTTTTTGGCAGTTCTTACAGTACCACTTCTCAAAATCCTCACAAACATAAAATGGACATTTTTTGCAAGACTTGTACCACCAGTTGTATTTTCTCTCAATAGATTTTATAGTCCCATACGTGATGCAAGTTGTAACCTTAGACATAGCAATCGCAGGCAAACAATTCACATCACTCATGCAGACTTGATATTATTCAAGAAATTCAAGAAAAATGAAAAAACAAAAAATTATATATTTACCTCGCCACAAAGCTTCACATCACTGATAGACTTCTTTTCAGTCTCCTTAAGAAAATCATTTTTGTAAGAATAGGATGACTGAGTAGACAACTGAGTCATCCGCAGACTACTTTCAACACCATCAGCCGAAAGACTATTGAGAGAAAATTAATGCACTGTAAATGACTAACTTAATAAATTGTCAAATGAGTTCAAGAATAACAAACACACCATTTTTTGAACTCAACAATCTCCGGGATCTTTGAATCCATGACAATCCTCTTTGTATATTTTGCATTGGTTAACCCAACCTTACTTATTGATTTTAAAAATCGAAAAGACAAAAAAAATGTGAATTAAACAGAACACAGAAGCATAGTGTTTCGTCAAAAAGGTTGTTAAAATCATACCCCTAAAACATTTTATCTGCCTAGCTGGACTATCATGACGTGATGAGGAGTGTCGCTGGTTGCCATAAAAGACTGGATCTCATCCACATATTGCTCCCACATAGTGCACTCCAGCTTGTGACCCCTTCATATAAATTGCAGTAAGAACAACAGTAATACACGAAAAATATAAGCGAACAGAGATCAAAAAAAATATATATTTAAATATAAAATTTACAATACCTCAGGTTGTCAAGCTCCAACACAACCATTTTCGTCTTCCTACCAGAAACCACACATTCACAAACTTCACCAATTCCTGATATTAAACCAATGACGTTTACAAAAAAAAAGAGGCAGCAAAGAGTTTGTAAACAAAAATCAAAAATTAAAAAATGAAAAACAGTAAAGAAAATTATATTACCCACTAAATAAGGAGAGTCAGATGTTTCTTTCTCAATGATGTCATAATCAACAAAATGAAATTCACTCGCAGAAATAATATATTCAACAATTGATCTAAGATCAGTCCTCAAATTGAAAGACAAACGATACTGATGTCTGGTTTGCATGAGCACATCGCTATTGAATCCAACTCCAAAACTTTTTATAAAATAGCTAGCAGTCTCCTTCATGGATTTCTTTCGCACCGGCAAAGAACCTTTGACGGTGGCTTGGATCCTACAACCTACAAAAAAACACAGACAACTCACAAAAAATGGAAGATTTGAAAAACACAAAGAACCAAGATTTAAAAAATGCTAACAACTACCTATTCATCCAATAAAACCATTTCAACGTTGTCGTCAAATTCTCTACGTTGAAAGTTAGGAACTTTCCAAGCCCGAACCACCTTCACCTTAATCCTCCAGTCCTCCTTCGCAGGACTGACATTCTTCAGAAAATCATATTTTGAAAACATATTGGTTAGACGATCAAAGACAAAACGAAGAAGCTGATTCTTTGACGCTGTATGTTTTAACTGATATGGAGTGTGGGCAAAAAAAAAATGACGATGAACAGGAGCAAGAAAATGGATGTGTTTTTGCAATCGCATAGAATGATATGGAATGTGGGAGAGAAAAAAAAAGACGAAGAAGATAAGCAAGAAATGGATGTGTTTTTGCAATGAGAAGCCTTCTATATTTTTTTAAATGTTTAGCAATTCCAATGGAGAAAGTAGGTGAACATTAAATGAGTTGTCGGATTTTAAAATTTAAATTTTGAACTCCAAAATTCAAATTGATAACAAATATGTACCATTGATTTCAGATACGAAATCGTGTCCATCGATTTTTATTCAAAATTATATTTTCTTTTATATTTTTTTTATTCCCTGGTTTACCAAAGAATGAAATTTTTAAAATTTTTGTATTGTGAACGCAAACCTGAAATTGAAGGAGGAAGTGACACATGTCAAAACTTTCCAACAAATAAATTTGTCTTAGAATATAAGATATTTCCCTGCTTAAGATGCTTGTCATGCCATAGGCAAAAAGGAAAAGAATCATAAAATGACAAGATAAAGTGTTATTCAAAAAAAAAATTAATTAATTAATTAAAAATTCAATAACTACCTAAACTTATTGTAATATAAAGGTCCCAAAAAAATCCTAATATAAAAATTTCTTATCTATGCTGAAGTACTGATTAAATGAAAAGATGTGTCCAATCTAACACTTTGATTGTTATGATATTGTTACAACTAATACCTATGTGCCAAAAATATGCTTTATGTCCGTAACTTGTTTCTTAGGTCTAAAAACTCATAGACCGTTTGTAATTGTCTCTACTCTCATAAAAAAAAAAAATCAATAATTGTGCATCTTTTATTAAATATGACAAAAGAATCGGTGTTTAAAAATTTGTTCCGGCCATCGACTTGTGCATTTTTTTGTTAGATTTTTTTAAATATATATATATTTTTGGAGATGATAGTTTTGATTTTTTAGGATTAAATTTATTTTATAAAACAAAAACTAAAATTAAAGGGCATGTTTTAAAAATATTTTTGTAAGCTTGAGAGTCCTACTCTGCTGCCCAGCATGACCAAATATGGCCTTGATTATGGGTCTCATTACGCTGGGCCACATTCTAATGGAGCCTTCGGCTTTTATTATTGCTCTTCGAAATTTTCTCAAGCTTGAGCTACTAGTCCCAATCATGCACAGGGTTTCTTCATTCAGTATTCGCTTGGACTTATGGAAAAACATTTTTTCCATGAGAATTCTCATGTTGTGATTCTTCGATTTATATGTAAAATTTTTCTTTTCTTTTTTATTTTTTAATAAATGTGGGGACCACCACTAGTTGAATCACAATATGAGAATTCAATTCTCATGTAATATGAGAAAATCAAATCCCTGGACTTATACCTTGTTATGACACAATTTTGGTTGGTTTTAACTATTGTTTTCATTCAGTTTTCCGTTCGACTTTTGACTTTTCGTTGGGCCCAACCCCCATGTTCACTAAATTCTAAACTTTTTTCTAGTTAAAAATTTTGTCATATGGATCCCCAATATTTTCATTTGATCTTATATAATTGACGTGAATAATCCGTAGCATTATTCAAATACGAACTACAATCATATGCATCTATTTTAAAAGTTTGAATTTACTATCGTAAAAGAGATTTTAATCTTCGGCTATCGGCTGGACCATACATTAAGAAAAAAAATTCTGGAAAATAAATTTCAAAAGGAAATAAAATAAAATCTGAGCTATTAATCCTACTTTGATCTAATGGCCTAGAATTGACTAGAAGTAAGACGTGACTTGTGTTTTCCATTAATTATTTCTCTACATTTTGACATTTATGAAATTTATTTAACTTTTAAACTTTGTTTGGGAGTTTGGAGGGAAATGAAAGGAAGAAGATTTGAGAGAGAAGGAGAGGAAGGAGAATAAAGGGTATTCGCTGCCCTTATTTGAGAGTTAAAAATATGATAAGGGACAAAAATGAAGAGTTAATGAGATTTTTTTTACAATTTTATCCCTTTTTATAAACGAAATTAAATTTAAAATTTATAAAAAATTATTTATGTACTTTTCATACTACTAAAAAGACTATATTTCTGACGGGATATTTTCGTTGCAAACACAAAAAATTTCGTCGAAAAGTACTTTTTTGATGAAAATTTTCCATCAAAATGCGCTTCATCCAAAGGCGACGGAATTTAGTATCTGTCGAAATTTTTGATGGAAAAAAATATACTTCAAAATTTATGACTGAAAATAATACATCAAAACTCTTGCTTTTTCGTCAAAAAATAAAACATTAACATAATATTAATGAATTCCGCCAAAATTTTCGCACAGGGTGAGGTTTCATGCGGACTTATGATACTTTTTTTGAAATTTTCAACTGAAAAAAATTTCATAGGGAAATATCAACTGAAAAAAAAAATCCGACAAATTTTTTGGTAAATAACAAATTTCTTCAAAAAAATTCACGTGGATTGATGACATGCTTTTTTGAAATTTTTGACTTAAAAAAATTCTATCAAAAATTTCCAAAGAAAAAAAATTCATTGAAAATGTTCCCGCAGATTGATGACGTTGATTGTTTTTGCGTGTTTTTATTTTTATTTTTGAAGGAAAAAAAATTCGGTCGAAATTTATTTTCCGTCAAAATTTTTGACAAAAAAGATTTCTTAAATATTTTGAAAGGAAAAAAATTCCACCTAAAGTTTCGATGGAAAAAATGTCCCTCAAAATTTTCGACATAAATATTTTCCGTCGAAACTTTTGACGGAATTTTTTTCCATCAAAAAAATTTGTCGGTGATTATTACCAAATCTTTTTCCATATCTAATTTTGTCTCTATTTTCAACATAAATTTTTTCCGTATCGATTTTCGACGAAATATGATTTCCGTAAAAAATTCCATCACTATTTTCATCGATAAATTCTGCCGATATTTAAGTTTTTTCTAGTTGTGTCATATTTAA
This sequence comes from Gastrolobium villosum, assembly GCA_032173675.1. NCBI lineage: Eukaryota > Viridiplantae > Streptophyta > Magnoliopsida > Fabales > Fabaceae > Gastrolobium > Gastrolobium villosum. The sequence continues at coordinate 66,412 of JAVKPL010001875.1, read as the reverse complement.
AGAATGATTGACATTTATGTAGTTTCACATTTTAATACTACGGGAAAATAAGTAGTTTGTAATATTTTTTCCCCTTAAACCCCCCAAATTGGGGGAACCTTGATTTTAAGGGTGGGGAGCTTTTGAATTTTTTTTCAAGAATCCCCAATTTCCTTTCTCCATTTTGTTAAACTTACAAATAAGGGGAAAGTATAAATAAATCATTCCCTTCCTTTCCTTTCCTTCCTAAAAGTGACTTCGAAGAAGCCCTTAGACTTCATTATTTGCATCATTGGTTACAGGTAAGTAAGTTGGGTATAGCTTAAATTTTCTATAGCATTTAAGAGGGCTATTGAAAGAGGAAATTTAAATTTTGAGGATAAAATGTTAAAAGGTGGGGAGAATAATAACACCCACATGTAAAATCAATTAAAATAATTAAAGGATAGAATTTTAATTTTGAAGAATTTAGGGGGAAATCTCAAAAGTAGTGATCATAATTGTAATTTTGAATTCAATAGGGGTTATTATAAGGGTTTAGTGTGTGTCCTTTTAAAGGATGTAAATTGTATCCTTTTAGTTTTTTACTCTATATACTCCCTGAAGTACATAGTTATAACATGAAAAGTTACTTTTTTTCACTTTCCACGTCAGCTAATATGACCGAGGAGAGAAAAAAAAAAGAGCATTTTTTTCATGTTATAACTATGTACTACCGTAAGTACATAGAGTAAAAAAAACTAAAAGGACACAACTTATATCCCTTTAAAGCACAAATAGTTTTCCCTTATTATAATTAAGAGGAATTATTTTTGAATTGGCTTAAGTATGTGCAATCAAAAAATTTACACTTCATATACACTTCAGTGATATTGGATAATGTTATGGGAAAACGAAAAAGTTTACACTTAAGAGCAAGTGAATGCCTATTATGAAAGTAAACCTATCTTGAGCCATCTCTATGGAGTCAACGAGTGAGGAGTCTAATAGGGTATGAACCCTAATTGACAGAGGAAAAATAGAGAAGAATGAAAAGAACTGAAAAATTGTTATTCGTATATCAGAATCATCTTCAACATTTTATTTATACAATACCCTTACACCTTGGCATTACATGCAAGAAACAACTACCAGAAAGGCTTTACTACATCACGTTCCTTACATCACGTGCCATAAGCCACAGTCATTTAAATGTGTAGAACTTATCTTAGCCCTTGTTGATCTTCGCACCGTAATATTTCACTCTCCTTGACAAGAAACCTTGTCCTCAAGGTTCAGGTGGGCATAGCAACGACTATAACTCATCAGCAGACTCCCGGATGCATCCTCTGGGATTGCGTCAAACCACTGCACCAAGACTTCACGTTGCTGAGAAGCTCCATCAGGAACCACACGAGATGCTAACACTGCCAATGACTCCTGCACCGGTTGATTGTCAATGGCCGCTGCTGGAAGGGAGGCTCCTACCCAAGAACTGGAACCCACTTAATATTATTGTTGTTATGTTTTTATATTTGTATTAATTTATTAATTAATAATATTAATTGTTTTATATTACATAAAGAATTTAAACTTAGTTTATAAAATATTTATATTAATGTTGTTAAATTTAGTAATTAATAATTAATAATTAGGCAATAATTACTAATATTAATTGTGCCACATTATTTAGCTATTGGTTGCCTGGTTGGTACCGTAGGGTAGGGAAAATTGTATATTAATGTTGTTAAAGTTTGTATTAAATAAATTGTTCTTTGTGCATTATTTATTTATTTTTTTGGTGAAATCTTTGTGCATTATTTAGTTATAGGTTGAAATGTAGTTTAGAAAATTTTATTTTAATGTTTATAGTTGTATTTAATAATTTTTTGACTATGCAATATTTAATAATATTAAATTAAAAAACATTATTTAGTTATAGGGCTGCAAAATAGGTTACAAAATTTTGTAGATTAATGTTGTTAAATTTTGGTATTTAATATTTTTTTATTTTGCAATTCTTAATAATATTAAATTAAATGACATTATAAAGTTATATAATATTAAATATATTTATTTATAAGTTGAAAATATAAATATATTTAATATTAATTGTGTGGTATTATTTGTTGATTACCCATTGTTATACAATATTAATTGTGAATGTGAAGTTATTTAGGGTAGAAAACTTAGGTTAGAAGAATTAGTAATTGTATCATATTATTTTTTTAATAACATTAATTGTGTGGTATTATTTATGCATTATTTAATAAAATTAAGTAATATTTAATTATATTGATTTTTCTATGTATATTAATGTTATAATTTTCTATTAATTAATGTTTATTTATTTATGAATTATAGAATATTGTCCACATGTTTGATATTTAATTATTTCTTAGTAATTAGTATTTATTTTTTATATATTAATTAATGTTTATTTATTCGGAGCATAGGCTTACAATAATTAAATGCATCACAACACCGTTTGAATGTCCAAAAAACCCTTTTGAACACCTTGTGTGACCCATCAAGGCGACCATGAATCCTATGATCATTCACGTCCAGTTTATAAGCAGACCCTAGAGAAAACAACAATATATAATCCAACCATCTCGGCAGGAACGCGTACGACTCATCACAATCTCCAAAAAAACCTCACAATTGCCTTCTGCTTTGCTTTCCAGGCCTTTCTGTATGATATATGAAATCCTAGATTTGATGCAAACCTCTCCTGGATTAGACCAATTTTAACACTCGGCTCTTCACGTATCATTTATGCGGGTTGACAAACAATAGCGTATTAGCATGGAGAGACGGTATTTATTGTATACATAGAGAGGCTGGTTGACTTACCGATGATCAATGAACAAATGAAATTTGAGTCAAGTTATTTGTGATCTTGTGAAAGTGATTGACTAACACATGTATGGATGTTGTTCCATGTGCCTATTAACCATTCAGCATCGCCTTTTTTAAGATATGCTCACATCCCCTATGGACAACTGTCATTGTGATTTTGATAAACCATTATCAGCCTTTTCGCATCACTTTTTTGCACGACAGTTGTGTGATGATTTGCCATACAGTATTGTTTGATGGCCATATGCACATCCTGCTTGCTTTCAAACTGCTGGTCCTTATAGAGCTCTTGACCTATCTGCCAATTTGGTACTTATGCCCCTTGCATTTCATCACACTCTTGATCGGGGTGTGCCTAATTAATGTTCGTGTAATGACTTATTTGCGATCAAAATGGTACACTATCCTCCCCTGTTTGACACCAAGTTCGCATGTCATTACTAATACCATTTCAAATAAAATAAAAACAACGGTAAATAACCTAACCTGCCACTAGTGGTGGGTCAAGCGTACTGACAATGCCCGGTGATGAAATCAGTTCAAAAAATGCAGTAGACGGCTCCATTTTGAAATCTTCATCAACGTCTGTATCCGATGAGTCACTGTCAAGGACAAGACCTTCATCAACCTCTTCCTCGGAACTATCAGTACGCCACGAGGGATCATACATGTCATCAGCATGAATCACATCTAAAGGCATTGTTAGTGGGGGTGATGATGGTGGGGTGAGATATGCATATCATCCGGATTTACTTGCGGCTCCCTGTTAATGTCTATAGAGTAACTGGTAGGGACGAAACTTTGAGTGCTTGCCTCTCCACCAGTGTTTAGTTTCGCATACAACTCAATGTATGAGGACTTTCCATGCTGTCGAAATGCATCAACTACTAATGAGACATCTTCATCCTCCACAGTAACCCACTGCCCCGGGTTACCAGAGGTGCATCTAGGAATCAATCGAGACAGGGATTGACCTCGTTGTAATCTCAACTTCTTGTATATTATTTTCTTTAGCTCACTATATTTGCAACAGAGGCTCATGCGGAACATCTTCGTATCTCCTTCAAACACTTGACCGTTCGATCCAAAATATCTTCTCCCATTGTAATATAGAATGCATATTAAATCATCGTTACTCTCACTCATTATGTACTGAAATGGCAAAAAATAGTGGATCTTTAAAAAAAATGCAACAGAATGACAGTGGGTGTGGGAGGGGAAGGGGTGGGTATAAATAACATTGAGTTCGCTATAAAGGCCAGCGAATTGTAATTGTCGATAGGTAGTTCGTCGTCCTATGCAGCGAACTTGCAGGGAACTGCCACGTGGCACAAAGTTCTCTATAGGGTACAGGGAATTGTGTCAGTGGCTAGCACTTGGCACCATTTCGCTGGCCCATTCAGCGAACTATGGGGCTGGTACCATATGGCACATAGTTCGCTTGGACCCTCAGCGAACTAGGTGCATGTCAGACACGTGGCACACTTAATTTGCTCTAAGGGGCAGTGAACTTGCCAAAGCTGTCAGAATTTATTGCAGCCAAGTTTGCTACTCCAGGTAGCAAACTTGTGCACCACCAGGAATGTGACATATCAGCAAACAGAGTTCGCTACAGTGCCCAGCGAACTTGTCCACGTGGCATATTGGGAAATAATATTGTTGGCGTGGCATATAGGTAAAAAAATAGGGAACATTGGTGTTTTGGTCACCGTTCCGAGGTTAGAAGAAGAGAGAATGAGAGGGAGGATGGGCAGCTGTTAGATTTAGGGGAGAAAAACAGCATGATTTCCATGCGGAACTAGTCTCGTCCAAGAGGTGTGGGACTTTTACTGTTGATGATGAGGCATGCAAGTCTCGTACCAAAAGCATGCGGGACTCACATGGTGTGGAATTGGTTTGACATGGACAATGGTCTCGTACCAAAAGAATGCTAGACTCACATGGTGTGGGATTGGTTTGACATGGACAATGGCCTCATATGGAAAGCATGTGGGACTGGTCTTCCATTGTTTAAATATATGTTTTATTGTATTAGTATGAGAATACTGACGTGGATCGGCAAGTGTACTGAATCGCGCAAGTAATAAGTAGTAAGTCAGGTCGAATCCACAGAGAGTGTATCTAAATCAATTAAACTATTCCTTTGAAGATTAAATAATCCAAGAGATTTTTGACACGAATGTCAGGATTGTGTAGAAATTTGATTTGTAAAATTAAACGTATTTTTGTTCTTTTTTGAATATTTGAAATCCAACAATATGAAAGTTTAGAAATCTATGAGAAAGCGTTGCAGTTAGAGAACACTTACCGATGATCCCCACCTTTTACTCTGGATTAAGTTTAAATATCAATATATATATCGCAAAATTTAGATAATTATCAGATAAAAATATCAGTAGTTAATTCTCAATCCCTTGAAGAATTAACCCTTTAACCCTATATAAAACCCTAATTCCTTGAGGTGCCCTATATGAGATTAAGCATAAAGATTGATAATTAAGACATCTACAATAAGAATCATGTCTATCCCTAGATCATGTTCATACCGTCGTTCTATCCCCTTTCTGGATTAACCACCGCAGATTCCCCTTGTTGGCCCTAATCCTCAAATTTACTATCAATTACTAGATTGATCAGATCTAATAATAACAATAACAATACGATCAGAATAGAACGAAATTCAAAGGATATATATATAAATATAAACTCAATCCATTGTATCAGGGGTTCACAAGGGTTCGTGACCCTAACCACAACAAAGGGGTTCTAGCCAACCATTATCATGGCTAAAAATCCAATATTCAATGAAAACATCAAAACATAAAAACTACAGAAAGGTAGAAGAAGAATGTTTTTCTCTCCGAATCTCCAGACTCCTTCCTCCTCTGGATCCGAAATGCCCTAACCTTTCTCCAGAATGACCAATTGTCTTGTTTAGGGCTGTCATTTGCCCTTTTATACTCCCCATGATTCTTCTTTCCTCGCAACTGACAGCTGTCCATTTCAATCCTACGCTTGGAGCGCAGGATCCACGCTCCAAGCGTAGGGACACTGTCTGATTTTCCTTGTCTACGCTTCAAGCGTAGGGTTCTACGCTTGAAGCGTAGACTCACTGCCTTGGGTCTCTCCCTACGCTCCAAGCGTTGAATTGGACGCTCCAAGCGTGGAGATACTGTCTGATTTCTTCCTGCTCCTTTATTTGACCTTTTTCTCCTATAAACATAAAGAATTTGAGTGAGAGAGTGTCTGACAAGTTTTATTCAATAATTTCACAATATACACACCTTTATACACAATTTTAGATCTGATTCAATACTTTTTGATCTATAAAAGTATATATGCTGGGAGCATATCAAATACTTATTCAATCAATATTAATTTGGTAATTCTTTTGCCCAGTCCTACTATGGTGTTTTTGTCAGTCGGACAAATATGTTCATTATTTTGTTAATTTGTAATACATTAATCGAATAAATTACAATCTGTTACTTTAAAATTTATCAAAAAATTTACTCATTTTTTAACATGGACTATTTAAATGCTTTTAATATAGATGTTAAAATACAACACAACATGTTTGATACACTTTGAAAATAAAATATAATGGGAGAACATAACATATGTGTAATTGACAAGTTTGGAGCAAATTTGAAAAACAAGAATATTTTTTAAAGGAAAATTTTAATTTAATATATTTATTTGAAGTAGGATCATTTTATATAAAAGCGAATTAATAATTAAAATTAGAAGCATAAGTTGTTAAATAGAAGCGAATTAAAAATTAAAATTAGGGTTCATTATCTCTGAAGTTACTTTAGACGACTTTGTCTAATGTTCACCTAAACGATGTCATTTTGGGCGGAAATCGTGATGTATTTATAATTTTAATTTATTTCAGTGTTATAATAGTCTTTGTAATTCTAATTTTTTAATTCTAAAATGACATCGTTTCGGTTAACATTAGAAAAATTGTCTAAAGTAACATTAGATACTTTTTCCACTTAAAATTAGTATAAAACTTCTTATTCTTATTTCGGTATAAATTGATATCCCTTATTTATTATCGTGTGATTGTTGCATGTGATATCTATTGGCAAATGAGCAAAATTAAAGTAGCACATGCAACTCAAAAAAAAAATATATAATGTACTAAAACAAATTATATAGATGTAATCACATGGTAATATGCTTCTGGATTAATTGTTAGTTAACCCCAAAACAAGGGTATTTTAATATTTCCAAAGAAAAGATATGAGATTGATAGTGATCTCACGATGATGCAAATTGGAGTCGTTGTCACCCGAGCTTATTCCCAAATCCTAGAACAAACTCAAACTTCACTTCATTATGCCTTTCTTTTGGGAAGGAGAAAAGGTGGGAAAGGAAAAGATATGTGCGTAAGGGAGAGAAATTTAGCTTCAGCACACACAACCGCCTTAGCACAAGGCTCGAGCACTTGACTGGAAGATGCCATTTTTGGGCTTTTGACAAACCGTGAAAGATATTATTTTCATGGATAAAAGAAAGGAAGAAAAAAATGAAAAAAAGGATCACACCCCAAGCTTTAGCTTTATGAGACCCTCTGAAGATAAACCACGAAAGCAAGCCTTGTCTGTAAAAATTTTATTTTCCATGTCATCAATCAACATATGTGTTTAATTTATATTGGAGGGATGTATAGAAAAGTGGGTAAGACGGTAGTATTATAAAAATTTCCCTATAAAACTAAGGTAAAGCCAATGTTGTGGGGAGAGATAAAGAAAAGGTTAGGGTTTAGAAGGGATAGACTAGATCAGAAGAGTTTTTCAAAAAAAAATGCACAAGAGAAAAATGTATGTGAAACAGTAATAATATCATGACAAATTTTCAAAAATTACAAAAGAATCGAGAGGAAGGTTTCCTGATACATAATTCAAGTATCCAAATATTTTGTTGGATGTACTTGTTCGGCTAAGTGATTTATAAATCCATTTCCCCACTTAGTTTATTCATCCAATTATGTTACATTGCCAATGTTTGTCCATACATAATCTTGAATTAACAAATCAATGTTTAATTGCCATTCAAATCTGTATACCAAAAAGAAAAATTACATCATATACATACATATTCATTACATGGTTTTCTTGCCTAGTTTGAAGTAGTACTATCATCAACTATAAACTATTGCAATTACAAGTACCTTTACAACCTTTTGAATTAACTTCCTATATTCAGTCCATTCTTCCAAATTTCACAAAGTTAATAAGTTACACATTAATTCACAAACAGTCTTGCCACCAAAACATTACAACCAAAAAAATCCCTCACATTAATTCTATTTCTTTCCCGCCAATAATCATTAGCTTATATTATTTATGGCTTGTTTGATGGACAGGATAGGATAAGGGCGGATATGATATGGGCATGATAAACGCATATCCTATCTTGTGTTTGATGTACACTGGATACAAAATATGATAAGATTATGTTAGCCTATCATGTATTTAAAGTCAACTAGATAACGCCAGGATATGATATAAGAAAATACCTTTTATAGCATAATTTTATATACTTTTTATTTATTTTTTAACTTATTTATACATCAAATTCTATTTCTAATTATTCAAAATTTCTAAAACTCTTTTTTTTAAGAAAAAAGTATATTATAATACATGAAAATCAACCTCATGAGATAAATTTAAATCAAATTATGTTTATAAAACAAGGCATATAAATTTGGCCAAGTTTTGATTTTTATATAGAAGATATCCAAAATAAATTTTCAATACCACATTATTTAAAGAGAACAAGCTAATTGAATAGTAAATGTCATGAAGACATTTTAAGAGAACATAAGGACATGTTGATCTAACTTAATTAAATTGTAAAATTGAATTGTAATAGAAGATGGAGATATACCATAATCAAATCATGATCCAACTGATACGTTCCTTGGGCAAGACAGAGAGGACACACGTGGCAGCGGGGAACAACCGACAGAGGAAGAGGTGGAGGAACCTTGTATACAAGCAGAAGAAGTTCGTAGAAAGGGGAAATAAAGTAAAGACGAGAGCTAGATGGACTAAGGATTATCTGATGGGCAGTAAGTGACTAAAGGCCCAATAAATAAAGGAAGGAAGGCCCAAATAAAGTATAACCTGTAGTGGGCCTAGAGTGTAGAAACCCATAATGGCTTTGTTGTCTCTTTTTGTTGAAATAGGAGATCTAATTACTCTGTAGATCTCATCTCAAAACATACATTGAATTCTCTTCTTTCTCTGATGTAATTTTGGAGCCACCGGCAGCCTCGAATTGCCGTTGTTAATCCAATACTATACAGATACTTAATCTTTGTTAGAATTCTGTAGTAGCTAACATTTTGGTGCTTTTATTGAGAGGCAACTTCTGGGTTGATCATGGCAGAAGGAACCGCAGCTCAGTCAAACACAATGCAATTGACGAATGCTTGACACGCTTGACACAACATGAGGATCAGTTCAATTCCTTGGGAAAACTGTTGCAAGAAATGAATCTGAAGTTAACGCTAATGGAGGCAAAAATGGATCAGAATCAGAAACACAAAACTAAAATAGAGAGTTCATCAAACGAAGGAATGGGAAGTTCCTTTGGGAACAACGCCTTTAGATTAGTGAAACTTACAATTCCTCGATTTTTCGGCTGAAATCCAGAACCATGGATCCACAAAATTCATCAGTTCTACGATTTTCATAACCTCACTGATGTTTAGAAGTTTACACTAATTTCCTTTCACATGGATGGTAATGCAGAAGAATGGTACCATTGGATGGATAGGAATGGACGACTGAGAAATTAGGAACAATTCTTGAGTGCCTTGCGCAGTAGATTTGGCCCTTCCAGGTATCGTGACTTGAGAGGAGAGCTTGGTTGATTGACCCAAAACACTACAGTTACTTAATATCAATCACAAGAGATGATGTGAGCTTCCAAAGTTTCTTTTCATCTGGGTTGAAACCAGAAATACGTAAAGAGGTACGTATGCATTTGCCTGAAACTCTGGAACAGGCCATCGATTTAGCCAAATTAGTGGAGGACAAGATGAATGAAAAAAGTACTGGGAGAACAATATACAACCGCAACAACAATACCAATTCCAATACCTATACACAGCCGGGAATTTTTCCCACACCACAAAAATTTCCCGCTATTGGAGCTAGAAAAAACCAAGGGAACAATGCCTGTAAAAAAAATTGACTGTTGCAGAAGTGATGGAAAAAGGGAGAAGGGGTTATGTTACTGCTATGATGAGAAATTCCACCGAAACCATAATTGCAAGGCAAATATGTTTATTATGATGGTGCAAGAGGAGGAAGGGGAGAAACCTGGAATGGAAAAACATAAAATAAACAACGAGAAAATAGGGCGAGAACTGAGTTCAATGCCAGAGATCAGCTTACATGCCATGGCTGGGCAGCAGTTTACTAGTATTTTGCGCATTCAAAGGAAGATCAACAGTACCTCAGTTCATATCTTGGTGGATGGTGGGTCCACTCACAACTTTATACAAGATCGTGTGGTCAAATTTTTGGGGCTGAAGACTACACCATCACAGAAGTTTCAAGTACTGGTTGGTAATTGAGAGGTGATGGATATATATATTTCTTTACTCGAAAGAATACATAATAAAGATAAGAGGAATTCATGATAAAATAAACTTTAATGCGTTTAAGGGTCATAATTATCATATTTTTAGGCTATGTTAGCACAAATTTATTTGTCAAACCTAATTAAGATTCCTTTCTCACATGTCAAGCTCTCATATCCCAATTATTTGAATATGTTTGTAATTTCTAGTTCTAGTCACACATGGTAACGAGGATAAGGTTCTCAAATTTTATATTAACTAAGTTATATATAAAAGACAGTGTTTTTAACCATTTTACCCTTCATTAATTAATTAATAATCATTTTGTCCCTCATTCAAAATTATCTACCAATCTGCCCCTCTTTAATCGATTAACTTGAAGATTTAATCGATTAAATCTTCAAACTTAATCGATTAAATCTTCAAACTTAATCGATTAAATCTCCAAAAAGAAACGAAAAGTATTGTCTTGCTTCCGGACAGGAGTTTATGGATGAGCTTTAACTTTATAATTCCTTTTAGTGCTGTCTTGTCATTACATTTAGTATTAGCAAGTGTGTTGACTTTGCAAGCTTGCCCCTAATCAATTGGCAATTGCAGCACCCAAGAGTTAATAGTTAAAGGGAAAAATGTTTATCCTTTTAAATGACATAACTTATATCTTTTCACTCTCACAAAGGAGTGGGACCCACACCTTTATTTTTTTTGTCAACTCTTTCCCTCCTTTAACTATCTCTTTCTCTCTCTCAAAATGACATAACTTTACATCCTTTAAAATGACACACACTTTATCCATAGTTAAAAAGGGTTAAAAAAGATAGAAAAGAAAAGGCGTCTGCTGCGTATCTTCCTTTACAAATTTGCCTTCACCAAGTATAAAAGCAGGTGGGGCCTTTGTTTTCGAACTATAATCCAACATAGTCAAATGATTGAAACCATAAAGCAAAACTTATTTATTTACTTTTCGTTTCTTTTTGGAGATTTAATCGATTAAGTTAAAGATTTAATCGATTAAATTTTCAAGTCAAACATTTTTGTCAGTTTTGATCATTTAATCGATTAAATCTTCAAGTTAATCGATTAAAGAAGGGTAAATTAGTAGATAATTTTAAATGAGGGGTAAAATGATTATTAATTAATTAGTGAAGGGTTAAAGGGTCAAAAGCCATAAAAGACAAATACACTTGCAAATTTTTATTTTTTAAAAAATAATTGAATTTCAATTTTTTAATCTAAATTATATTTTATTTAATATTGGAATGAAATTTTATATTATACGCATCATGTAACAAAAATTATAATATAAATTTTATAATATAAATTTTGTTACTTTTTAGTATTATCTAGTTATATATTGTAAATCATTCAATAAACTTACTATAGTCATAATTATTTAGGAAAGATACTCATCAGAGAGTGTAGGATAACATATAATCTAATTATACCTTTATTTCGATTTCAAGCATATTTTTTTTCCTTTTAATTATATGTTTTCTTAAATTCTGCTAAATTTTGAAAAAACATATACAAGATACCAGTTTCTCACACAGTCACACTTCAATAGTAATGATACAAATAAAAATTAAGAATTTCAATGATTTAACCGCCCAGATATCTGTTATTTGATTTTATTTTGTGATCATTTAAATAATACCATAAATTTGCAGAAGGTTGAAGAAATTTTTGTGTGTCGCACTTACATAAAAATAAAATTAATAAACTTCACTTTTTTTATATAAATATGATAAAAAAAAATTTATGCAATAAATTACAAATATAGTATTCGTAAGCTAACTCAAGTTCGTGAATCAAACGCGACCCAATAAAAAAAAGTAAACATCCTTTTTGGTCATGACAGTATCTACGAAATCCTTTCTAGTCCCTGACAATAAAAAAGAACTAAATTGGTCCCTAAAATTATGAAAAAAAGGATCACGTTAGTCCTTCTATCAATTGTAATAAGTATTCTTTGATCATTTTTTCATCATTTTAGGAATCAATTTGATCCTTTTTTATTGCGAGAAACTAAAAATGATTTCCTGAATATTTACGTTACAAAAAAAAAAAAAAGAGTGTTTACTCTTAAAAAAACAACCGAACCCCCTTTTCTCTTTTTGCGCCTACAAATATGAAAATCCATTCCCTGATTTTAGTTTCAACTTCCTCTGCCGCCCCTCACTTCTCTGCATCCCAATCTTTCTATTATTATTTTTTATTATTATTTGTTATTTTATTATCAGAATTGAAAATTTGAAAAAAGGTTGAAATCCAAAGCACAATCTCTCTCTCTCTTTTTAAGGTTGTCAACAGAGGAAGACAAGAGTTGAACCTTTGAATACTACCAACCTAAAAAAAAAAACCAAACAAGGCTTGTTTCTTTTCTGCCTCGAGCTTGTTCTATTACTATAAGGTAACATCAACAATGGTTGTCTAAATCTGTTAAAGGTTTCAACTTTTTAGGCATTGTGATCTGGGTTGTCCTCTGTTTGATTGATCCATTACTGATTGCATGCTCATTCTTTCATTTTTCTCCCTTTCTATTAAACAAAAAATAAAAGCTTTTTCATTGAGTTTATTTTGTTTGTGTTTACAAGTTGGTTTTCTATTTTCTCAGCCTTCTGGAGAATTCAGAGTTGTTTTAATTATTCTTTTTTTAAAATTTTATAATGTGGGATCAAAATTCTTTTCATATACATGTGGGATCAAAAAGATATTGAATGAAAACCTTGCACTGGTTGATGAACTGTATTAAAATCTCATTGGGTTCTGTTCTCTCTGTTCCTAACAATGGAAGTTTTTATATATAGATAGATCCTTCATAATACTAATATATGTTTCTGCATTTTGGTCAGGATTGAATTCAAGCAAAGATTTTTCTATGGTAAGCATCTCTTTTCCTTGGAGGATTAGAATGCTTTGTAAATTCAGGAATGCAGTTTGCTTATAATATTGGATCAAAGGGTTTTTGATTTGATGTATATAATCCCTCTTTGGTTGTGATCAATAGGGAGAAGCACCAACTTTCATTCTTCAAGATCTGCAGAATGGAGCTAGCAATGGCTTTGAATTCAAAAATGGAGCTTTCCAAACATCTTCTACCATTGGTGATAAAACGGTATTGATCATATAACATGCTATACACATCATCTTTCTGTATGTTACTACTTATTAATTAGATTTGTAAATAGTCAATCTTCTGTCTAAAACAAAAGATGGCCCTCCATTTGTTTGACAGTATGTCATTGGTGGAGCTGATGGTGAAACTTTGTCCATTAAAATTTTTGATAGCATTCTTGGAGAATGGTCAGTTTAAGGTTTCTTATCTCTTAGGTTTTGTATCTCAATTTTTTTTTTCTCAAGCTTTTGTTGCTGATATCCATTTTAATGTGCAGGGTTAATCCCACTGTGTTAGGCATCAAACCCATGTCATGTACAGGCCACTCAGCAGTGTTTTTGAAAGATAGAATACTAATTCTTAAAAAAAATACTAAGTCAGATGATCATACATGGTTCCTGGAGGTTTGTATTTTGCAAACCCAACTCCTTAATTTAATCACAGATATATTAGATTCCTATAAAGGCCTCCAGATGTTAATTTTTTCATTTTCTTAATATTGGCAGGTAGACACCCAATATGTTAGGCAGCAGAAAAAGTTTTTGGGGACTGAGGTTGTTGCATGGAGTAAAGGTGTTGTCGGCAATGCTGAGAAACCTCTTGTTATTAGTGGTCCTTCCGGAGTAGGTAAAGGAACATTGATTAATATGCTCATGGAGGAATTTCCATCTATGTTCGGTTTCTCTGTCAGCCACACGACCCGTGCCCCAAGAGCCATGGAGAAAGATGGGGTCCATTACCATTTTACTGAGAAGAGTGTCATGGAGAAAGAGATTAAAGATGGAAAGTTTCTTGAGTTTGCTTCTGTCCATAGTAATCTATATGGGACCAGTGTTGAGGCTGTTGAACTGGTATCAGATGCAGGGAAAGTAAGTTCCTCATACTTACTGGCTTTGATATTTAGAATGTTGAACTGGTGGCGTGTTTATACTTGCCGGAGTACTCTTAGTAATCTATTGATTGGATTACCTTACTTCTGGAGTTGCAATTGCTGCAGCATGCATAATACAGGCTTGTCAGAACTCAGAAGCATAGCAGAATGTCATGTTATATTGCCACACACCAATAACTTTTAATGCCACATATTGGGGAAGGAACATGATTTCTATCAAATATAACACCCTTTTGACTTGTTTTTTTTTCCTCATCTAAATTCTAATCTTAAAGGTATATATTGGATCTTATCATAAAATATCCGTATTGATGAAATTAAATTTTCTGTTTGATGATTGTGGGTGCCATCATATCAAACCAACCTTGAAAGCACTAACTTCCTTCAGATATGATGATTTTTAACTATTTCTCATCTGAGATAGTAAAACCTTTTTTTTATTTTTAAATTTTATTCAGAGATGTATTCTTGATATTGATGTTCAAGGGGCAAGATCAGTGAGGGCTAGTTCTCTTGAAGCCATATTCATTTTTATCTGCCCCCCATCAATGGAAGAACTGGAGAAGCGTCTTCGTAACAGGTGAGTAATAGCTTCTCACTCATGCCTATTAACTCTCAAAGCAAATTCCCCCCAATGTTGTTCTAAACACTCCAAACCTCAATGTTTTGAGCAGAGCGACAGAGACAGAAGAACAGGTCCAAAAGCGATTGCGAAATGCTCGGGCTGAGATTGAGCAAGGGAAATCATCAGGCATATTTGATTTCATTTTATACAATGAAAACCTTGAGGAGTGTTATGTGAGTCTTAAGGTAACTCTCAACTGCCTATACTGAAACTTCCTTACATTATCTCATTTTTTTAAAGTATTCTAATCCTAAGAGGGCGAGCTTGAAGTAGTGATAAAACTGTTCCTTTTTGACTAGAAGGTTATGGGTTTGAATCCGAGAAACAGCCTCTTTGCAAATATGCAAAGGAAAGGCTGCGTACAAGGATTGCCCTCACCCCTATCCTCGCTAGTTAGGATTTAATGGGGAGTTTTAAAAAAATATCAGGATCCTGATATACAATATCCATTGGATGCAGAAATTATTGGGGCTTGATGGTTGTGTCACTCCTCCACCAAAGCCAGGTATGAGTGTCCCTAAAGTAGATAAATTTGATCCTTATTTGCACATGTTATAAACCATGAAAAGTTAAATTGGTGTGTTTAATTTTGTCAATCCAGCTCCAAGAGAGATCAATCTCCCAATGGATCATTCATTGTCAAAAGCTGGTGACAAAATCATCATAAACTGCATCTCAACAGAACTAGAAAAGGAAACAAAGAACTTGTAAGCCTTTGTGAAACACATTTACTAATTTAGCAACCAAGGTTGAGAAGTAAGTACTGATTTCATTCATATTTGGCTGGAGCAGGATCATGTTAGATGTTTCTTCACTTCACGGGGGTGCACCTGGACGAACCAGAGGCCTAGATTTTCAAGCCATTGACTCATTTTCAGATGGCTTCAATGGGATGGATCAACTTTGACATTCAATGAACTTTGCCAACTAACTTTTTTTTCCCTCTTCATATATGATAACTTGAGAAAATGGGACATGGGATGAGGCACTAGGTTCATTTCTTATTTCTTTGGATGTTTTTTTCATTTGTTTTTTAATTGTTATGACAATTGAATATGACTTGACGTGTGTTGCACGATTATTTTTCCCTACACAAGCAATGAGAGATTATTTGTGATTTTTGCGGCTATAGTATATGGGGTTTGCATTTGTCATTTAACATGATCACAAAAAATTTCCCACACATACTATTTTGTGGGGCCCGCACCAACAAAAAAAATTACGGCATGCAAAATGATTTTTTATAACATTACACAATCACATTTCCTACAACATAACTCTTATAAAACCCATAGTATATTCCATCAATGATGAAGGCAACATACGGTTCATATTTTTCTAAAATTTTCCAGGATTTTCTTTCTGATTGAAGCCCTTTTGGGCGTCATGGTCGTTATTCTTACAGGTTATTCATCAATTGCTACAAAATGCATCTCAACAAAAGTTGCTAGACTCAAATTATGGCTTAAAAATAATTAAGAAATAATAATAATGTTGAATTGCAGATTAATGTGTTATTTTAAGTATACAAAAATAATAAAATTTAATGATGCAGAACTTCTTTGAGTTTTGGTACCTAAGAATTGGCTGTCTATCGTCACTCATGAATTAAGTTCACATATTTATATCGACATTTAATTTCATTTAAATTTTTATTTACTAAAAAAAATAGGGTAAGATGTCCGGAGAAATTATTGTGGACTAACCAAAGAGTCACATAGTTCTTATTCTATTTATATTTTGATATTTTAGTCTTAATTAATTATTTTAGTCTTTATTATCTTAGTCTTATTTTTAATATTTTAAAAAATATTAAAAAAATAATATTTTAAAAAATATTAAAAAAATAATATTTTTAAAAAAATAGATAAATATGTAAGTGAGCACATACTTGGGCAATATCTAACTATCCAATTTTGTGCTAGCAGAGTAGCCTACATTTCTAGCTTCTTATAATACAATAATTCAATGTTACCAAACTCGAGTAGGTGATTCATTCCGTTAGGATATTGGGTCAATAGGTTACTTTTTTAATCAATAAATTAATGGTTCAACGTATGATTAAATATATATAATAAACACAATAAATATAAAATTAAAAGCATTTTAGCTAATAATTAGAGTTGGGTCAATAGGTTATTTGTTTAATCAATAAATTATTGATTTAACCGTATGAATTAAATATGGGTTTATCATCTATAATTTAACATGATCAGAAAAAATTTCCTACACTCACAACATTTTGTGGGACCCGCAGCAAAAAAAAACTCTGACACGCAAAACGAATTTCTATAACATAACAAAAACATTTTTTCTACAACATAACTTTTATAAAACCCATTAAATATATATATAATAAAATACAATAAATATAACATTAAAAGCATTTTAGCTAATAATTAGAGTTGGATTAGTAATAAGTGTTATAAGTTATAATTTACATGGTTTAAGTTATAATTTCATTAGTGGTATTCTTCAAATATTTTGTCAAAAATTTTACAAAATCGACTTTAAAAAAAAATGGTACTAATTTAATAGTGGTTGAACCTAGTGCTGATTTGTTAGTTTCATATCTGGCCAAATTCATAACAGGTTGAATACCTTAATCGGCCGGGTCGATTTTTATAAGAATGGTACAATTTGTAAGGTCTATGTTTCTCCACCTTTATGAAATTGATGCAAAATTTTGAGGACTAGTGGCTTCCAACCAACGCGAAAAAGGTAGGAGAGCTTCTTAAAGCATGTATGCGTAATATACCACACAGACGGATAGAAACATAGTTTTGTGTATAAAAATTATATTTAGTTATGCTTTAAAATTAAATTTAATAAAATACGTTTGACCGAAACTAAAAAAAATATGGGAAGATTATATTTATAATTTTTTTTTGCTTATAATATGATAGTTATAATTTATTAGTTCACCCTTATTAATTGTTTATTAAAAAATTATATATTTAACCGTATGAATTAAATATATATAATAAAATACAATAAATATAAAATTAAAAGCATTTTAGCTAATAATTAGAGTTGGATTAGTGGAATATAGTGTTATAAGTTAACGGTAATTTACACGGTTTAAGTTATAATTTCATCAAATTGATGGAAATTAATGGTTAAAATTTGGTTATAAAAATTTGTAAATGAATTTTTTTTTATAAACGTTCATAATAAACACCAAGGCAAAAAAATTAAAATACTAATTACGTATTTAATGATTTAATAATTACAGTGGTTGAACCTAGTGCTGATTTGTTAAGTTTCATATCTGGTGACACGTGTCATCTTTTTTTTTTCAAAAAATATATTAATTTAATCATAACAAGTTGAATACCTTAATCGGTATCCAAATCAGTTAATTCTTTTTTTGATTTTTTTTGAATCTACGAATGACATCCATTTGATATATTTTTCTTCTCACAAACACAATTTTAATTTGTAAGAATGGTATTATAAGTTTAAACTCCATCTTTATTTGTGATTTAATTAAAAAAATAAAAAATTTTGATATGTGATTTAATATAAGCTTTTGGGTTATTATTCGTAGTCTGAAATTAATGATGGCTTATGAATGTTTTTAAAAAATAAAATTACCTAAATTAAGTGTAATTGCCTCTTGATTTTAGACGTGTTGGTAATGTGTCAGGTTTTGACACGTGTCACATTTTTAAACTCAGAAGCCTATGAGTTCAGCGTTTGTGATTTAATACAAAAAATAAATCAAGTTTTGTGTTTATTAAAAAAATTTTTTTGTTTATTTCAAAAAATTTTGTTTGTGCTTTAAATTTAACAATTATTATTAATAAAAAAAAATAAAGATTTGATTTGTGAATTAAACTAAAAATCAATTTGAAAATCTGTGTTAATAATATTAAATATTTCTAAATATCTACTTTTTTAAATTATGTTATAAAATATATCAAATCAAAATTTAACTGTTAAATTTACCTGATTTGGATACTCGAGTGGTTATAAAATTAATATATTTTTTGAAAAAAAGGTGACACGTGTCAATTGATTATTAATTCTCAATAAATTATAAACATCAATGTGACGCCCAAATAGGGCGTCACATTGTGTAATATATCCGTAATTATTTGATAAACAACATTAAATGCGTAATTATTTAATTTAAATGCATTATTTTAATTTTTTTTGCCTAAACACCAACTATGATACTTGGTAAGTGTTTGGGATACGCTAAAGGTGAATACCATTTGGTCTCAGTAGCGTAATGAATCAGTGTAATATGTTGTGTATGAATGATTGAAGTAATGTATTTGAGATAAGTTGTGAGATGATCGTCTCATTATCTATTGGGGGCCATCTATAGATAAAGCGCACGAGGTGGTTGTTCCCATGGGTAGTTTTTTAGGTGACTTAGTGGTGCCATGAAATGCATGGTGGTTATTTATAGTGGATTGAAGTTAGGAGAAAGTGGAGGAGTGAGGTGCTTCATGTAGTGAGAATAGAAAGTGAGGACAATTTAATTGGTCCGTAACCCGAACCTGGCATTGCGCAAAGTTGGAATGTCGGGATGAAAGTAAAGCCCCCGTGTCTATCAAATTGTGTTTAATGTCGTGCAAAAGGATATAAGTGCTGGGAAAATCCAGTTGGTGACTGCTTCCGGGTTTCCAGTTACTTTGTCATATTGCTCATAGTCATCTTCGGGTTTGTACTTGCTTTTGAAGTCGGAGGTGATATCTTGGATTGTCAGCTCAGTCATGCAATAAATTAAATGATTGTTTATTGCGTATCTAAGTAGGGTATGAAAACCCCATATGACGGTCTTGCAAGATGGTCGAGTTCATTTTGAATCGTAAGGACTTATAAGCCCGGACCATTTAAGGACGCGAGTGCTCATGACCTCGGAAGGGCACAAGACTTGATGCTTGAAGTCTATTGTTGAACCCAGGTGATGTATCGAGCAATATTTTTACTTTTGGTTGTTTCTTTTGGTAGACAGTTTTGCAAAATTTTCCTAGGTGTTGTATTTGCATAGTATTGCTTATTTGTTCGTAGAAAGCAAGCAAAAGTTACTGTTTGTAAAGACAACTTGCGGGTGGTGTTTTGCATATAGCTGGCTAAATGGCAAAAGGGCAACCCATTAGCAGACCTAAACACCCTCATCTAAAGCGCCAAGGTTTCACTTTCTTTATGAGGTTATATTTGTAATTTTATATCATTTACCCATCAATATTATTTTTTTAAAGTTTATGTTGCGTTGAGTTTTTCTTCCAATTATTAGATTTGTTAGATTACGATTACCATTTTATTAAATTTAATATAAATATTTGGGATATCTTATGTTTCTTTGCAAAATTTATGAATAATATAAGTTTAGATTCATTTTTTTGTTAAATTATTGAATATTAAATACAATATATACTATATAAATTAAAAATATTATTTAATACCAGGTGTTAACGTGTCAAAAACATTTTTTAATCAATTTGTGTCGTATCTGATAATCGGTTACATGGCGCCAAGGTTTCAATGAATATTTGTAATTTTATATCATTTACCCATCAATATTTTTTTTTATATAGCTTTACCCATCAATATTTTATTCTCAACCAAACATAGGTTTCAAAAACTTTAACCAATTTTTCTGGTAATATTTGACTCAACAAAATAACTTTTTTTTTAACTATCCTATCTAATTCACTTTTCCTATAAATCTCTGGTAATTACATTTCCCCGGTGAATTAGAATTTTCACTTTAACCGAATACCCCCTTAAACATATTTAAATATAGGCCAAGATGGTATAGAAAATTGGTTTGATTCTTATCAATGGACAGGTTCACAACTAAATCACTTTGACATGATTATCAAAGTTGAATATGAGATTAACCCGATCTTGTTAAAATGAGATATGAGATAATTCATTTTCCTAATAAATACTAGAATTAGACTAATAGCGATAAGGTGACTGCTACCATGATTTGCAACTAAAAGGCCTTCGTCGCTAACAAGGCCAAGCCTATTTTGTCAGAGCTTTGAAGCCTAGCCCAATTCGGAGGCAAGTTTCACCCATAAAGCGTAGCAAAACTAATAGCCTGCTTAGCCATGCTCTCTATTGAGCTTGAACAACAGATCAAAAGAACAGAAACGATCAATTTCACACCAAAATTAATGAACTGCGTTTTGTATTTAGCCCGTTCAGCCCATAAGACTTAACGAGAATCAAAACATTATAAAGCCATAAAAATCGGTGTTTATTATTTTAAACTAGTTTATTTTATTTTATTTTTTTAAATTTTTAACTCATCCAAGAACAATATTTTTAAACAAATAAAGGTCTAATATGTCAAAAAGTAAAACACTTTTTAATATCTCACAAACATAATAAAGAAAAGGTTTGACACAGGAGGATTCGATATTAGTGTAAGAATGATTTTTATTCTCCTGTCAAAGGAGAAGTTTAAATCCCTATGTCAAATTATAGCCATCGTATAAGTAAATCATGAAATGAGTTATATATACTCTTTTAACTTTTATATATGTTATATGTTCATCAATTCATTATTTCATGTGAGACTTGTAAGTTGTAAGTATATATAGCATCTTTGTTTTTTTTTTTATATACCGATCTTAATTATTTCTTTGAGTCAGTTTTCTGAATATTTTCATAATTTTATTATGGGCGAATAAATATATTATGAGCTAATGTTTTCACCGATTAAATGACCAACCCATCAATTTTTAAAAAATGTCACCACGAATCTCAACCCTCCTAAAGAAGTATTCAAGTATATAAAAGAATAACCATATGGGAAAAAGTTGGTTTTTTTTATACTTAAAAAAAATAATAATAATAAACTGATTTGGAACTATTCATGTGTGTAGAAAAAATTATTCTCTTATGTAACATAAGAAAACATAAACCCATAGAAGAATAACCATATGGGAAAAAGTTGATTTTTTTTGTATGAAAAAAATATTTGGAGTTACTGCATAAAACAGAAATCAAATCAGAAATATATGAATCATTTAATATGAGAATTAAAATTTTCCCATAAAAAAAATATTTGGAGTTACTGCAGAAAACAGAAATCAAATCAGAAAAATATGAATAAGTTAAATTGACACTTCTATTCTTGTTTATATAGAAATACAAAATGACTATTCTATTCTCCTAGAGATAAAGTCATAGAAAAAAAGAAAAGCCTTTTCCAAAACATTGATGTCACACATGCACTACAACTGCGTGCCTAGTGCCGACACCAAATTTATAACGGCGTTTTATATATCGGGAAGTTAAACAACAAGAATTAAAATTTTCACGAGGAACTGGAGATTCCCCTTTACGTGTGTTCATAAAAATGTAAATTAAAATTATCACTAGCCGCACGAGCTTCTTCATTGGATTCTCCTTATCCATGACCATGTGCATGCTCTTTCTCTCTCCCTTCATGTTTTTTTTTGTCTTCCATGACACCATTCCCTTCATCAAATAATTTACATAAAACCTGCATATATATCGACAACTTTTTTAGTTTACATATTCCATTACGAAGCTATCTATTATCTTTGGATTCTCATTTTGCAGCTGCAGATGCTGTACCTTTTTTAGATTTTTTTTATAGATATTTTCGAATAACGTCGAAGATAAGGGTGACGGGGAATATACCGTTAATTAGCCAGCATCTTAATTTACCGGTGATATGAAACTTTGTCATGAATGCAACTTTAATCAATAAAGATTTAGGAAGCACTTATACGAATACGGGAAATTTATTATACATTATATCAAGTACATATGATAAGTTTTAAAAATTATAATACATGATATTGATATGGTTAGGAATATATATATATATATATATATATATATATATATATATATATATATATATATATATATAAAAAAATTATATAAATAGGAAATAGGTACAATGCGATAAAAAATAATTTACATAATATACTTTCATTTGCTATGACTATATATAACGTGGTAACAAAAATATTTAAAAATAACATTTTACACCAAAATTTTTATCTTTATTATTAATTTTAGGAAGGTTATACCCAAAACGACGTAGTTTTTAGGTGACAACCATATTTTAACACCGTCACATTACAAATCAACGGTATATGATTTTCGTAAATTAAACTCATTAATTAATTATATTCACAATAAATGATAACCATTTTATAATGTAAAAGCATTAAATATGGGGAATAATAACCAAAAAGGTGGAAATAAATATAAAACATTAAATATATATCATAAAAAATCAAAGGTGAAAATAAATATAAAATTTTAAATTTGGGGAATCATAACCATACAAAGTTGGAAATTATAATATCTTTATTTTCTACAATTAAACTTTAATTAATTATTAATTCACAATAAACGACGTAACGGTGATAAGATATGGTTGTATACAGGTCACATTACAAAAAAAAAATTTGTATATATATATATATATATATATATATATATATATTTCAAAATTTTTATGTTCTTTTATAGGGAAAAATGTTTTTTTTTGTATGACACAACTTATATTCTTATTAACATTATGGATTATGTGTGGAATGCATTTTGTTCTATCCTTTATCTATCTCTTTCTCTCTCTTAGGAAATGACATAATTTTATATCCTTACCAAAAAAAACATTTTTTATTTTATATAGTCATAAAAAAAACATATTTCAGCATATTCTTTCTATTTCTTTTTGAAAGACTAGAATATAAAACTAATTTTTTTGTATGCTAATATTCTTATTAACATTATGGATTATGTGTGGAATGCATTTTGTTCGGTATGAAGGAAACGAAAAGAAATAAAAGGAGAAGAAGAGGAAATTAAAAAGTGCTTACCAAAAAAATATATATATATATTAAAAAGCATTAAGCTATTTACCAAGTAAAAAAAACACATTAATTAACTCCACATTCAAATAAAGTTATATTATTTTAGTTATTTTTTTAATTATTGAATATTTAATAAATTTAAACAGGCTAACGCATGTCTAGGCCAAAGTTTTTTTTTAATATAGGTCAGACCAAACACATAACTTGGGCCTACACAGGTCAACAGGTCGGTGAGTCCTAAGTTCCTTTGCATAGACCTGGCCTATTAAACCAAAAGCTTAGCCTAACTTAATTACACCCTTATTACACATAACATATTTTTGTTTATGAGTCAAAAATTGAAACTCGGACAAGACTCGCCATGGGTTCACAAAGGTTGACCAGTAAAAGTTGAAAAAAAAATTCACCAAAAAAAAAAAAATTAGAAAAAATTATTGTTAAATAATTAAAAATAAAAGGAGAAAAATAAATAAAATAAGCGAATTTAAGCGCGACTTGAAACAAGTAGTCAAAATCACCAAAAATTTTATTTGCTTTTATATTTTTTGGACGAAATTTTTTTTACGGGTTGATACGCATGTCAACACATGACATGAAATGATAATAATTCATGTCATTTACCTAAACCGATTTTATTTCACGGGTTGACACGATCTTTATTTTAACTTTACGTGTTGCAAATCGTAATACATTTTGTCATCCCTATTTAATAGTTTCTTTTCTACCTCCTCTTGCAGAGTCACAAAAGTTTTGTGAAAGGGGGCAAAATTACAATTATAATATTTCTTGTGGAGGAAGGTTATATTTATAATTTTTTTTTACAATCATATTTTATTACCTTATAAATCAATATTATCATTTATTATGAATTAATAATTAATTAATGAGTTTAATTTGTGAAAATGATAACCGTTGATTGGCGGAAATCAACAGTGATAAGATATTGTTATAAGATGTTGTAAAAAAAAAAATTATAAGTATAACCTTCATCTTCTTTGTAAATTATAATTATTTATATATGAAACCAAAAAACACATGATGTGCGTTAATAACTAAAGACTTCTTAGAATTTGAGGGTGCGATTGCATTTATGGGTTCAATTTTCTCGGACAACAGGATATAAGTATCTCAATGCAATCTATTAAAAAAAATGATAGGAGAAAATAATTCTCCTATATCATGAGAGTTGTTTCCGCATTACATTTATGAGAATGTTACTCTCATATGTGACATGAGAGAGTTTTTCTCTGGTACATTCACAATTCAAGGATGGCGTCCACACTCTATTTTTTTTCTCTTCTCTATTCTCTCTCCTACAAGTTATTAATGGAGAGAGAAAAATTCTCTCATGTCACGTAAGAATACTATTCCCCTACATTTATATGACAAAAAAATAACACAAATAACACTCAATTATAAATTTATATAAAGTTGGAGGGGGTCGGCCACCCTCCCTAGCTCCACCATTTGAGTTTCTGTTTGGGTTGTTTGGAGATGACACTATCCAGATAGCATTTGGGCAAAGGAGAGCTATCAGATGAAAAGCACATATATTCGATAAACTTGAAACATTTGAAATGATATGTATCAGCATGTTGATTAAGCAAAGTATATATATTATTCACTTAACTTATTATAATAATGTAAACCATATTGATGAAGCCAAATTCAATAAACTTCTCTGCAGGCATTACCAGAAGGCCAAAGTTGATATTCTAAATAAAACTACACATACATTGGAGAAACCACAGATATTAGATAAATCAAATACACAAACATACAAATTTACTGAGTTTCATCCTATACGAAGCTAGATAAATACCATCACTCCACCAGCAAAACCAAAACCGGATCCATAAAAATAAGTAATATTAAGAATAACCAAGAAGTCAAGCCTAATAATTATGTAAATTATGCACTTGCATACTACAAAATAGTCATAAACCCTATCACTTCAAAGGATCAGAAAATGAACTGAAATTCATACTTTACTTGGAGTGAATTAAACTATAATCTAAGCTGATACATTTTTAAGTGCAGAAAAGAAAAATAGCTCTATATCAGGTGAAGCAAAAAATGCTATAGGGGATCTATTCAATGAGCAAGTGGGTGTTACTCTTCTCTTCTTTGGAGCTGGTGGACATGTTAAAACCTCTGGTATTCTGAACCTTTTAGCCTTTGGTGTAGAACAGCCATGTGTACATTTATCTTCCTTATTATCCTCCTCAACATTCTTGTTAACCTGTTCTTGAGAGCTTGAAGAAGTAGTTGTAGCAAACTCACAAGGCCCTGCCATTGATTTTTGCTTCTTTTTTTCCTCAAGTTTTTGCCACTTCCTTCGAGTTCTTGTAGAAGCTGGTGCCATGATCTCAGGTACTGCTAGCTAAATCCTATAAATGGGTACTCTCTAAACACTTGCACAAAGGTTAGTTGAAAAGCTCAGTTTGCATATGTAAATGGGGACATAGAAAAAGACCTTTACTTTGTATGATTTCTGCTGAAACCCAGTAGAGAAATTAACCATATAGTCAGCATTTGAAATAGCAAAGAATCTTCATGGCATAAAACTATTTGAGAGGTTGAAAAGTTCATGTCCTGCCATAACACACTGGTAATAAAAAAAATGAAGAAAAGAAAATAAAAACAATAGTACAGTAACAAACTACTACCACTATGGGAGATTAAATTTTATTCTAATAGCCTCTGTATACCAAATCCTTATAAGATAGAAAACCCTCTGAGGCCCCTGAGCTAGCTTTTTCCCCTATATGAACTTGAAGATCATCTTTCTGCTCCAGGTTACATAAGGTGGCCCCACTTATTAGTATTATTTTATAGCAAAAGTTCGAGAAGACACGTAGAAAGGGAGATCTTCTTTATGGTTCTATTTTTCATTTTTTTATATACAATAGAATTTTTTAGAGCGAACTTGGAGCAATGATGAATGTATTAACTAAAAAGACAAAAGTTTGAATTCGAAAAATAATTTCTTTGTAAAAGTGTGTAACGGCAAATTCTATTGCATAAGACTTCTCAATTTGTGATAATAGAGGTGAGGGGCTATTGTCATTGTATTTTTTCCAAAGTTAAAAGAAGCAATTCAATCTTAAGCCGGTGGGTGAAGATTTTTTAATGATTTTATATATCTTAACACCAAAAGCTTAAGCTGGTGGGTGAGGGCTTTTTAATAGTTTTATATATATCAACACGCCCCCTCACACGAGAGCCCACTGGGCTTGAAGAGTGGACAATGCATAGGTCCACCTACCTATGCGAAAAAAGAAATTCCACTAGAAAGAAAGTGGGAGACCAACCTATGCGAAGAAAGAAAGTGGGGTGATGAGATTCGAATCCGGTACGAGGCTCTGATACACCCAAAAACTTAAGCTTGGTGAGTGAAGGTTTTTTAATGGTTTTATATATCTCAACATAAACTATTTTTTTTAGACTTGAACAAGTTATCTTCTGATCACAAAAAACGATCTTATCGCTGCTCTAAAATTTGATCTCATATAATTGAACTTTTATAACTAAAAAATAAAAAGTGATAGAGGTAAAACTATGACTTTTAGAATTTGTTTATTCTATGATAGGTAAGAAAGGACCAATAAAAAACTAATAAAATTTAAGTTGTCGCTTGTTGGTTGGCACCCAGCAGTTGTCTATACGTTGTGTAATAATACAGATCACGTATCTTACGATTGAAAGTTGTGATCTTTTTCTTTCTTTTTTGGTATCCTAAGTTGTGATCTTTATTCCAGCCACAATCTGCATGCGAAGATTAATTTTCCTAATAATTCTGAAAAGAAAAGCAAACTTTTTTTTTTAGTAAATGAAAAGTAAACTTACCTAATGTACTAGAATAATTGCTTTTGCTTTGGGTGGGTTGGTTGAGAATTCTAGCTCATGCAAAATTAATTAATGAATTCTAACAATCAGCATAATGGCCCAAAACAAAAAGGACAAAGTACCTCAAACAATATCAACAAGTAGTTTATGGACAAGAAACTCACAAAAAAAAAAACTGCCTCAAATTTAGGCGCGTTATATTTATATATATGTGCATATATTTCATGAAGCAATCAAAAAATGTAAATAAGACACAAAAAGCAGTACCCATTAACATATATACAACGCATAGAGTGTAAATTTATTTTATTAAGATTAAATTATGTATATCTTTGTGGCATAATTTTAGAATAAAATTTTAAACATTTTTATGATTGTGCACATCAACAAATTTAATATATAAAATAATTGTTACTCTAATTTAGTTTTATCATAATCGAGTTAAAACCAGACAGGCTAGCTGATCTAACCATGAAATGGACATTTACATAATTTAGTTTCATAGTTGAATTCATAATTAGATTATGGGTTTTCGTTTTGTAATTTAACATGACACAACAAAGTTTTCCATACACATAACATTTTGTGGGACCCACACTTTTTAAAACAAAAAAAATAAATAAAAATTAAGGCACGCAACACGAATCTCTAGAACTTTACAGAATCACTTTTCCTACAACATAGCTCTTATAAAATCCTTAGATTATATGAAGTTATGAA
The DNA here is from genome assembly GCA_032173675.1 of Gastrolobium villosum. NCBI lineage: Eukaryota > Viridiplantae > Streptophyta > Magnoliopsida > Fabales > Fabaceae > Gastrolobium > Gastrolobium villosum. The sequence continues at coordinate 37,957 of JAVKPL010001875.1, read as the reverse complement.
CTAGTCAAATTAATCAAAATCTCATTGAACCAGTCAAATAACTAGTTGAACCAAACAGCTAATTTGTTTTATTAAAAAAATTATGTAATATTTCTCATATTTCATAAGCACTTATATATTCCACATTATACTGAACAAATTACGTTTATGATGTTATTAATTCAATCATTCAATTTAAAAGGTTGAACTAAAACTAAAACTAAAAGTTACACCAGTTCATTGTATGATCTGTTCTTAACAATATTATTGTAATGAAAATCTTTCAATAATGATATAATTGATCAACAAACAATAGGCAATCATGCGTTTCACGTTTATCTGAGTAGTAGCAGTGAAATTCCAATCCAATGCTAAATTCATATTATACACTTAAAAAATTAAAAAATAAAAACAAGGAATCCCAATCCAAACTTATTTAGTGCAGTCTAGCTTTCATTTTGACAAAAAAAAAAAAATGGATTTTATAAGAGTTATGTCGTAGGAAAAGTGATTGTATTATATTATAGAGATTCATTTTGCGTGTAGGAATTTTTTTGTTTGTTGCGGACCCCATAAAATGTTATGTGTATAGGAAATTTTTTATGGTAATATAAATGATAGATGATAAATCCAAAAAAAAATTAATATTTGGTAGGGAAGTTTTAATGGGCCAGCTATTGGCCCAACTATTCAGATAGCTTTTTGTTATCTTGATTGGGCGTGTACATGAACTAAAAAACAAATGAACGCCCACCGTGGGGCTCGAACCCACGACCACAAGGTTAAGAGCCTTGCGCTCTACCGACTGAGCTAGACGGGCTACATGAAGAAAGGTGGATAAGAAAGATAGATCAAAAGTAAGAACCAGGCAATGGGACAATCCAAAGTACCTGGACACACAAACTTAACAATAGGCAGTGTAGCCCAATGGACACATAAAGTAGCCAACCCATTAACCTCTTTTAAGATTAGAAAACGGGGTTGTACCACAGATTTCTCTAGCAAGGTGTACAAGGTTGGATTACCATGCGACCAGAATTTTTGCACACGCGGATTTAATTTGATTTGGCAACATTTCAACCACCAGTTCTTATGCTTTGATTTACAAAAACAATAAAAATATAAAACAGCATTAATTAATAATTAACACTATAGCCTTTAATTTACATCCATAAAAAGTAGTTGTAATTAAAGCCAGAATGTTATCTAATGAGAAGAGTATGTAAGGAGCGCATCATTACAAGCATCAATTCAAAAGGAAACACTCACAATAATGGAATAGACCAAGATTATTACTGAAAAATGAACTCCAGTCATAGCCTACTCTGTCCTTATCCACACATATAAAAACATAATGCTCATTCTCAAGTATGTGCTCAAGTGGAGAGACATAAATTAAGGCAAATGTCGCGTATCAGAAATGAACAGCAATACCAATAAAGTTAGCCTAGTGGTGTGGCTATTTGACACCTAGGTTGTGTATGTTAAAAGTGGGTTGGGCTAGGCCGAGCTTTGCCCCATACAGCCCAAGCCAATGTCAGTGTGTGTAGTGTTGGGTAGACCATGAATCAACATCACAAATCCAACAAAACATAGCAACACCCAGATCACGAAAATCACCAGTTGGCCCAAATTTCAAATCTTTCCAAATGAAAAATCAGAAACACCAAATGGGGCAGCACCCTAATCATAAAAAAAAAAATAATAACAACAAGAAAGGAAAAATCAACTTAATTGGTATGAGATGGACACCGACAGTAACTCGGTAGTCGGGAGCATGTGCCCTTACAACATATATCAGTTTAAGAGCCAAAAAGCAATGAGCATGGCTATTTGTCACCTAGAAGTTAGTCCTGCTATACACATTAAATATGAAGGCAACTAAACATGAAAAATAAAGGAACAAAAGTTCCTACTAATTAAGCTGGCACCTACGCTTCTGATTCTGGACCATTTTCTTCTGAATCATCTATCTTCAACTGCCTCTGAAAGGCAAATGGAGGTGATGGGGGATCAACATTCAATGTACCATCAAGTACTTTTGCTTTGCTACCTCCCCCATTGAAGGTCTCCTACGTTCATCCATTTGAAGGCACCAGAATGCAATTCTTAATGCACGCTCCAGTTCCTCTGAGTTGTAACCACCTTCCATTCTTTTATCAACCACGTTAGCTACCATCTCTTCCATCCATTCTTTTTATGCCCACTCACAAATTTTCACGTGTACGTGATCACGAGACCCGGTTATCATAGTTAAAACTAACTTGCCAAAAACCTCTACATCCTTCTCTGCTGAAAAGCCACAATATGTTGCCTTGCCATCTTGTCTAGCAAACCCAAATTCAGTCACCTTGCCACGTGATATTTTGTAAAAAACCAATTCAACCCAAAAGTTTAAGCCGTTGGTGAAACTAGATTAATGATTTTATATATCTCACCTTTGTCCATTTAACTTGAAGGATGGAATAGACCAAGATTATTATTGAAAATTGAACTCCTATCTTAGCCTACTTTGTCCTTATCCACACATATCAAAAAAATAATGTTCATTCTTTTTTTTGGAGAGACATAAATTAAAGCAAATGCTCCGTATTGGAAATGAAAAGGAATCAACAATAATAGGCCCACCTATCTCCGTGAAGACTTGATATACTGAAAATCTGATATCATGTAGGAATCAATTCAACCAAAAGTTCAAGTTGTTGGGTGAGGCTACGTTAATGATTTTATATATCTCAATAATTTTCATCCAACATAACATTTTCACATTTATGGCTTATAAACTCCCTACACCCAGAGTGCAAATAAGAGATGACCTTTGCCACACTTGACACCTAGTATAAAAGCTGTGACTTTTAGAATTTGTTTATTCTATGTTTGGTAAGAAAGGACCGATAAACTAATAATTTTTTATTGTTATTTTTTGGAAAATAAACCAATAAACTAATAAAATTTAAGTTGTCGCTTGTTGGTTGGCACCCAGCAGTTGTCTATATGGTGTTTAATAATACAGATCACGTATCTTACGATTGAAAGTTGTGATATTTGTTCCAGCCACAATCTGCGAAGACTAGTTAATTACCTAATTATTCTGGAAAGAAAAGTAAAATTACCTAATGTACTATAATTAATTAATATAGCTTTTGCTTTGGGTGGGTTGGTTGAGAATTGTAGCTCATGCAAAATTAATGAACGAATTTTTACAATCAGCATGGCCCAAAACAAAAAGGACAAAGCACCTCAAACAATATCAACAAGTAGTTTATGGACAAGAAGCTCACAAAAAAAATATTATTATGTGCATATATTTCATGCAATAAATATGTGCATATATTTCATGACCCAATGAAAAAATGTAAGTAAGATATAAAAACCAGTACCCATCAACGTCCATACAACTCATACATAATTCACAACTCCTAATTAACAAATTATTAATTCCTATATAAAAGAAGGGTTTTATAATTTTCATGTTGAATGAGAATTCAAATCTCATGTTGTAGAGATAAAAAACATGTGGGACCCATGTGTTAGAAAAAATTATATGAGCAACCCATATCAGCACGAAAATCAAAGGGTGTGTAGGAAAAATTGAATTCTCATGTTAAATAAGAATTATAAAACCCATAAAAGAATCATCTCTCTTTGTGTGTGGGGTTGTATTCTATGCATAAGAGGCTGAAGTTCACGCTCTAGAGGCTAAAGCTAATGAGAGCGTTTGGTACTGGAGAAATTTTTTTGTATCCTGGAGTCACGATTACCTGGAAAATGGTTGGAACAAAAATTGTCTGGGAATTTTACAAAAAAGATGTTTGGCAGGACAAAATATTACCGGAAATATTAGTTAATTTTTGTGAATGAATGTTTGGTTGAAAACAAAATATTGCTGGGAATATGATCAAATTTGACAAAAATACCCTCGTGAAAAATAACTTAAAAAAAACTATTAACTAAAAATATAACAATGAGATGCAAAGAACAACCTGCTGCATTGTTGGTGATAAAACAAAGTGAAGAACAATATCTTTCATGTTGTCATGTGTATTAGGATTTAATTTTTCTCCTCCATTATTTATCAAAAAAATCAAATTTAAATTGCTCTACTACAAGCTGATGAGGTCTTAGTGCTGATGTTTGTTTCCATTCATAAAATTATTTTTTGTGCCTTTCAACTTCCTTCTAAAGGCTTACTGCAGCCTCCTCATAACTATGGTTCATCAACTGCATACAAATTAGAAGTGCACTAGAGGCTACTTATTTTTTTTGCCATATCAAATGATCTAAAATGAAATATTAAAATATCACTTCTGCAGCCGGTCATAAACTAATATAATATAACAATAGAACACAAATTTAAATGTACAAAACTTACCATCACTAGTCAGCATATTATGTGTTATTGGGTGCCCAGATTGTCCCATGCAAATTTGCTATATATGGTAATAGCCAAGGTTTTAGAATTTGTTCAGTATTAAGCTTCAATAGATTAAACCAAATTAAAAGATTTGACAGATCAAAGTTGAACTTATCAAAATTGTTTTGATGGATAACAATTTTAAACATGATTTCAATTAAAAACTTTACCGTTCAGGGTATGTCTCAAATTAGCTATATTTTTTAATCTAACACAATATTTTTAACACACGTATTGTGTGACTACATATATATCTCTGAAGCGACTGTTTTGTAGCCATCATTTTTTCTTTTAAATCAAGTCTTCTTGTATATGCTCAAATATGAACTAACATGTTGATAATTAACCATTTTCAAAGTAACTGCATAAACCCTCTACTTTAACCGCCCGGTAGTCAAATATGAGGGTAATATAGTATGAGAAATAGCATCCAAAGAATCCAAAAAGCGGGAACTCACAATTACCATGTTCTAAAGGGGAATCAAAAATAAGAATGGGTAGTGTAAAATGGGTTCCAGGGAATAAACTATATCTAGGAATATTTTCTGATTTCTTTCTACTAAATGTGTGCATAAATAATTCTCACTTCCATATTCCTGGACATCCAAAGTATTACTCCATACCAAACAGCTCCATTAAGAGTTTCGATTAATTTATTATCCTTTGGAGAGGTAATGTGGGGGTGGGATTTGATGTAATGTATAAGGCCTGTTAGTATAAACTTACATTATACGTTATAACATTTTTAATTGTTTAGTATAACTATATTATAGTATAAATTCATACATCAGAATCCATTAATACATCAAAATGATGTATAACTTAATTAGGTCTATGGGGGTGGGATTAGGCCTGATAAATGATTAATATATTAACTAACCAATACAATTTTCTAGAATTAATATATTATTTTAATATTAATATATTAAAATAAAAAATAAGATTTCAATATATTAATTTTAAAATATTAGGGTTTTTTATTTTTATAAAAATTAATATATTTTTTGGACACACTGATTAATATTTTTTTATAAAAATTAATATCATATGACATATTTGGAAGAACTATATAAATTCTTTATTTAAAGGTCTTTTTATCATAAATATTTATTTTTATTCTATCTAATATTATACATTATATTATCTAATACTGAATGATATTATCTTATACAATATATTCTTCTACAATGTCATGTCAAATGCGAGATAGTGTTAAAATTTAATCAAGACTTATATAATCAGGCTTTATTCTATACTTTACGTCAAATATGCCCTTTAAAAATAAAACAAGCAATCCCAATCCAAACTTATTTAGTGCAATCTAGCTTACATTTTGACCAAAATAAAAATTATAAAAGATAGTTTTTGGTGCAATCTAGCTTTCATTTTGACCAAAAGATAGTTTTTGGTAGAGAACTTTTAATTGGGTGTGTACATAGTATTTACTTTTGAAATCAGAAAAGAACTAAAAAATATATCACTCTATGATGCCCACCCTGGAACTCGAATCCACGACAACAAGGTTCTCTGTGCTTTGGCGCTCTACCAACTGAGCTAAACGGCCTACAAACATTAGAACTATTTATACTCCAGAGCTAGCCAGCTGGACAATCCAAAACAACTGGACTGGACCCACAAACTTAACAATAGGCAGTGTAGCCCAATGGCACGTAAAGTAGCCAACCTATTTTTGGATACATAGGTGGAAACACATAACTTAATTCAAACTACCCAAATTCCTCATCACCGGACCAATTCCAATAGTTTTGTAACTAACCCATTTACCTCTTTTAAGATTAGAAAACAGGTTGAATCACATATTTTTCTAGGCAAGTTACAAGGTTGGATTACTATGCTACCAGAATTTTGTACAAGCGGATATGATTTGACAACATCACCAGTTCTTATGCTTTGCTTTTCAAACACAAGAAAAATATAGAATATCAATATTTAATAATTAATACTACAGCCTTAAATTAAAATTTTTTGTCTCAAATTAGCATCCATAAAAAATAGTTGTAATGAAACCCAGAATGTCATCTAATAAGATTATGTAAGGAGCACATCATTGCAAGCATCAATACTAAAAAAGATACACTAACTAGAATGGAATGCACCAGGATTATTATTGAAAACTGAACTCCTATCTTAGCCTACTATGTCCTCCCAAGTTACAATAATCAATATCCACACATATCAAAAACATAATGCTCATTCTCAAGTATGTGCTCAAGTGGATAGACATAAACAAGTCAAATGCCGCATATCAGAACTGAACAGCAATATCTTCAGAGTTTACAGTCACCTAGAAGTTAGTCCTACTATACACATTAAATATGAAGGCAACTAAACATGAAAAATAAAGGAACAAAAGTTCCTACTAATTAAGCTGGCACCTATGCTTCTGATTCTGAACCATTTTCTTCTGAATCATCTATCTGCAACTGCCTCTGAAAGGCTAATGGAGGTGGTGGGGGATCAACATTCAATGTACCATCAAGTACTCTTGCTACCTCCCCCATGGAAGGTCTTCTACGTTCATCCATTTGAAGGCACCAGAATGCAATTCTTAATGCACGCTCCAGTTCCTCTGAGTTGTAACCACCTTCCATTCTTTTATCAACCACATTAGCTACCCTCTCTTCCATCCATTCTTTATATGCCCACTCACAAAGTTCCACCTGTTCGTGATCACGACACCCGGTTATCATAGTTAAAACTAGCTTGCCAAAATCCTCTACATCCTTCTCAGCTGAAAAGCCACAATATGTTGCGTTACCATCTACCCTAGCAAACCCAAATTCAGTCACCTTCGCACCTAAGTTTTCATCCAACATAACATTTTCACATTTCAAATTTCCATGGCTTATGAACTCCCTACACCCAGAGTGCAAATAAGAGATGGCCTTTGCCACACTTGAGCATATTTCAACTCTCTTTCTCCAAGTTAGCTTCCTGCAAAGGGCAGAATCATCTATGTACTTGTCCAATGAACCATTTTTGGCATATTCATACACCAGAAATCTATGATCAAACTCACAGCAATAACCCTCAAGCTTCACAAGGTTCTTGTGGTGGATGCTACCCATCTTCAGAACAGCACTCCGGAACTTCCTTTCTTCTATGGATGCGTTCAGGTCTTTAACAGCAATCTGGTGATTGTTTGGTAGCAAACCCTTGAACATCTTTGGCCCAATTTGATTCTTGAAATCCCCTGTGAGGCTCTTGATTTCTGAGAAGGACAACACAATTAAACCCTTTGAGTTTGGACTTGTGAAAGCTATAGTGACTTTTTTCCTGGTAGAGCTTTTTCTTCTGCAGATGAAGAACACAATTCCCAACTGGAGAATAACGAAGATGAAAAATGTGGCTGTGGCAGCTCCTATTAGACAAGGAACACAGAGCCTAGGAGGCAGTTCGGATGGAGGAGATTTTGTTAGATTGGGATTTACAGCAAATGGACCTGAGCATCTCTTAACAAATGATGTTGAGCTTACAGATGGATCTACATAACCAGTGACATACTCAGTTTTCTTTATCGAGCATTGCGGAGTTCTACTATTGGAAAAGGTTGCAACCGTACATTGTGTGTCATTCAGGCACAACTGTTCACATTGCTGCAAACTACTTGTGATAACAGTATCATCAGGAGGGTAGATTCCATATAGATAAGTGTTCTTATATGCTATCATACTGGAGCCAGATTTACACTCCTTTTCATATGGAACCAAACATTTGTTAGTCCCAGTTACCTCAAATGGGCAACTGCAATCAGCAGAACCTGAACCATTGAAGACACAGACACCAAGTTGACCACAAGTTGCAAAGACCTTGCACTGATTCTCAACTGCTTGCCACACTGATCTCCATGATTGCGTAGTTTCAACCCATGAATATAAGCGGAGATTGCCATCTCCATCGAGCCTAAGATATCTGTAATTGACCGAATCATTGTGATCATCTCCAAACACAGACCAAACAGGCTTCAAACTTCGGTCTCGCAGTTCAAAAGCTCCACTGGTTGTAAGAAAAGCGCTGAGATTTGAAGCAGAAGGGTTTTCACTTGTCCAGTAGATAACATTACTTTCCCAGTGTAGCTCTAAATGACCTGAAGCATTCATATGAAGACTATAGTAACTGGACTCGGGATCCTTGCTTGCAGCTCGAAGTGAATTAGGAACAACTAAACTCTGTCCTGGGAGAAGTGTATCAGATGGATTATCGAAACTTTGCCAAATGATATTTTGATCTCTGTCCATTAGAACAAGATTTCCACTGTCATGAAGAGCAGCTGAAGAAACAGATAGGTTTCTTGTTGGACTAGTCCAAACAGAACCTTCTTTTAAGGAATCAAACAGGACCAGTTCCCCTTCCTGTGTGAGTTCAAAATAGGACATGTTACCAACTGTGACGTGAGCACCAGCAACCCAAACCACAGTTTGTTGGCTATATGGAATAGACTTGGAATTGAAACGAATACCAACACTAAACTGGTTAGGTTGATCTGAAATGTTGAAGAATCCTAATGCAAAATCACCATTGGAAGAAACCCAATAATCATTGTCAACCACAGAAAGTTTGGAACCCAATGGAATCTCAGCAATCACAACAGAATGTATCAAGAAGCCAATGAAGATACAAAGCAAGAAACGTGATCTAAGGAGACACTCCTCCTGTTCAACCATATCTAAATATGCTGAGAGGGGCAAATTAAGAGATATAAAAATCAATCCTATTCTCCAAGTCTCAGTTACACGTGAAAGATACTGAACTCCATCTCAATAATCATCACAAACACCTGCAAAGAGAGAAGCTAAGATAGAGGTTTTGCTCAAGCCCCAAAGTGTTATTCAGAGGCACAATGTAAAAGAACTCAAAAAACACAATTTCTACAAATATTAGGTAAAGAATGACGACAAATTTGAAGGGCTGGGGAGAAAATTTCAAGGGATCCAAGTGGGGTAGAAAAACAAAAACAAAAAGAGTTTGGTACCTGAAATGATAGTCAAAAGCTCAGAAATTCAAGAAGCCACCAGCTACAATAAGCATCACAAAAGCTTGGCTATTCCCCCATAAACAAATTGACAAGGTAGCATGATAGATTTGACAAAGCAACTTGAAATTGAGACTTAGCAGCAAAACGAAGATAGGAACCCTTCTTATTCTTGTGCAAAATATCAGGACAAAAAAAATAACGTTTGAGCAATAAAAATCGAAACTGTCGACAGAAATGGGACCCAAATTAGGCCAATGAGGAACCGGTTTTCCAGCATGCAATAACTTTTCAGGGCTCCAAGAGACAAAAGAGTTTTCAAAGTTGGATATGATATTGCAGCAAGACAACCTTGAATGTTGCAAAAATCTAGATATCAAGACCCCAAAAAAATGAACAAGGAATAAAAGCTAATTTCCAACTATGCAAACCTCAAATTGGCACAAAATCAATTATAGCTGGAAAGAGTTTGCTTGGCATTTTTGGATGTAGAGAGAGAGAGAGAGAGAAAGAGAGAGAGAGAGAGAGAGAGAGAGATCTGAATAAATCAAGGACAGAAGAATTGGTGAATGTTGAACTTGAATGCACGAAATCCCAGCTCTCAATGCATATTTTCTTTCTATTTTGGCACAAAAAATGAAATAAAAATAAAAATCCAGCACCCAAATTAAGAAAGGAGAAGAGAGAGAATTGCACACTTGAGAAATGAAGAATGCACTAGTGAAGTGGCTTGACTAGTTAAGAAAAAGCACATCAAGTTGAAGAGTGTGAATCTCTCTTAATTGTGTGGACACCAAAGTGGAAGAAAATGGGGTGGTTCTGCTGTATGTTGCTAAGTTTAGATTTGGAGCAAGAAACGAAATGTAAGAGTGAGAAAAAAAAAAATAAAAAAATTGAGCAAATGGGGTTACAGAGCTATGGAGTGAAGAAACAATGTGCAAGTAAGATTCCAGAAAAGAAAAGGAAGGAGAAGAAGACGAAACGGTAAAGAAAACCTGACAACTCAGAACAGCATACGAGGTGGTCTGTGTAAGAAAGCAAGGCTCTAGCTGGAGTTAAAGAAAAAAAGAGTTCAAAAGGAATTTTACTTTATTAAATTAATTTTTCGGAAAGATTATATTTACGATTTTTTTTTTTTTTTACAATTTCTTACGACCATAATTATTACCGTTACAGTTATCATTTTTGTAAATAAAATTCATTAAATAATTATTTATTCACAATAAATGATAACTGTTGATTGGCGGAAATCAACGGTGATAAAATATGGTTGTAAGATGTTGTAAAAAAAAGTTGTAAGTATAACTTTTCTCTTATTTTTTATGGGTTTATCATCTATTATTTAACATAACCATAAAAAATTTCCTACACACACAATATTTTGTGGGGCCCACAGCAAAAAATATAAAAAATTGTCCAGCACGCAAAACGAATCTCTATAACATAACACAATCACGTTTCCTACAACATAACTCTTATAAAACTCATTTTTTATATGGGTTTAAAGTTTTTAAAATAATTTTAAATAATTTTATTTAATTTTATCAAAATGCACACACAAAAAAAGTGTGTATATATTTTTATATGTATATTTTAATGAATATTAAATAAATTTAACTAAAATAACTTTAAACCCTTCTTTTATTGTGCTCGTTTCTCTTTCGTTAGGCTTATGGAAAAGGAAAATAATTGTTTTTTTATTTTCAAAATTAAAATTAAGAAAATAAAAGATGGAAAGGTGAAATATTTAAGAGCTTTATTAATCAATGTTATAGAAGAGTAATTTTTTTCTATTATAGAAACAATCATGGATAGAGTTCATTTACTTATAAAAAATAACAATAAAAATTAAACTATACAAAAATTAATCAATGTATAGGAAAATATTTCCCGGACGTGGTTTGCAAAATCCCTTTTCCAACAAAATTCAAAGACTTTAGGGAAAATTGTGGTGTGGTCTTCTTTGTAGTTATTTTTTTCCCCTAATTGATAATTTTATTTATTTTTTATTGTGCAATAGTTTTCATTGATATTCAATAGGCCACGTTTCAGCAAATTGATTGATAAGTCACGTGGAAATTTTAGGGTAGGGGGGACCTATGAGATTTTCTCGCAAGTTGCTAGTGTTGAACCAATTAAGGAGGTCAATCCTTAAAAACTGTTGGCATATATTTGAACCATCTTTTCCTTATTAGCATTAAAGATATTTGCATATTATCATTTTGAATATTACTAAACAAAAGTTGATATTTGACAAAAATGTATCATGATTTTTTTTTCATTTAAATATATGTTCTTTATTATAAATTTGATAACATATTTTATGTTTTTAAACACATATATTAGTATCCATTTAATTGTAACGTGGTGTGCATAATAATCATTCTATTCCTTAGCATTGTTTTTAAAACAAAACAATTCTTTTCTATTTCTGTGTCCTGAAACAGTTTGTGAGAAAAAATGTATTTCATAACATGTTCTATTTTATTTCGAGAATGAGAATTGTGTTTGATAACCCAACAAATAATATAATAAAAAATAATTCTTAAAAAAAATTCGAATTATCATTTTCCTTTCCATATGATGTGGCTATGGTGGTGGCGGCGGCAGCACTACGGTAGTGGTGGTGGCAGTGACATAGTGAAGATAGTGGTGGTGGTGGTTGTTACGGCAGTGGTTGCAGCGATAGCGGTGGTAATGGTGGCGACGACGGAGGTAGTGGTGGGGATGGTGGTGGTGGAAGTGACGACAATGGCTGCGACAATGGTGGTGGGTATGGTGGTTGGTGGTGGTGGCAACAATGGTAGCAGTGGCATGGTGGTGGTGGTCAGGGGCGGACCCACTCATGCTCACGTGTCCGCACTTGCAGACACGAAAATCTGAATAAAAAATGTCAAAAAAAAATTTGAGTTTGCCAATCCTTACACGTAGGGGTGTAAATGGGTCAGGCCGGCCTACAGGGGCCTATGGCCTGGCCTACGAAAAGCCTGGCCTGCCCTGGCCTACGAGGTAATTAGAACAGGTCAAGGCTCGTCGATGAGCCTTTTTAGAAACAAGGCCGTAGGCTGCAAATAGAATGTCTGGCCTTTTAGCCTGTAGGCCGGCCTGTTTAATATTTAAATAAAAAATATTATATATTTATTTGTTTATTCTAAAAGTTAGATAACCTAACCTAATATTTAATATTTATTTGTTGTCATGAATTTTTATAATCTATGTTCTTGTTAAATAATCTGTTGTAGAATTTTAATATTTTGAACCCATGCTAGAAATATTGTTTAATGAATGAGATATTTCATTTTTTTTTTAAATTTAATTTGCAATATGATAGGCTTAAAAGGCCTCATAGGCCTTGTAGGTTTTTTATTTTTTACTAACAGGGCAGGCTTGGCCTTTAAATTAAGCCTTTGATAGGCTCGTAGGCCAGATAGGCTCAATTTTTTCATGTGTAGGCCTAGGCCATGAAGGCCAAAGCCTGGCCTAACCTGGCCTAATTACACCCCTACTTACACATTACCTCTCCATTCACGTTACCTCTCCGTTCTCTCTCTCTCTTTCTGCTGCAATCCGTTCTCTTTCTTTATGCTGTTCTCTTTCTTTGTGCTGCAAGGCAATGTGTTTATTTAGTATCTCAAGACTCAAGAAAAGGACAGCCACCATTATCTTTTCCTTTAGACGTACGTTTGGGCATTGGAATTAAATAAGGTTACAAAGCAATATTACAAGCCTAAGCGTGAATCAGTATTCTGGGTCTCAACTACAATTTCAAAGACCTTCCCCTGCTTCTCATCTTCTCTCCCCCACGTTCCTTTACATGTTAAAGAGGTTAGTTTTATATTCACTTTTCCAGTTTTTTTTTTTTTTTGTACATATTCAGTTTTTCAATTTTTTTACCTGTATAGAAAGCTTCTTCTAAAGTAAATATAAAGTTAATTAGGTGTGATTATAGAATTAATTGCAAAAGACAAGAAGATCCCCTTAAATATTTGGTCAGCTTTGATTTATGGTCAATGATTTTATCATATTGTTCTCTTAGCATGACAAACTCTTGGTTATGAGCTGGTGGTATTTTTTTTTATCGCATTGCTAATTAAAGTTTCAAATACTTTGACTTCTTGAGAGTGGTAATGAACAGAATGCATTGTTCAATTTCTATAAATACACACTTAACTGTTTTGCTTAGTTGATGTTTTAATTAGGACTATTGCTTAGCTGATTTTTTTATTTTTTATTTTTTGTTTAGGCTCATGTCTTGTTTTGGTGGACCACTAGGCACTGATCTTTGTTCTTGAGTGAAATACTGAATGGTCATTTAGAGAGATTTTTTACTACGACTGTTTATTCCAATACAATTGATGCTTGCCTTTTCAAAATTTATTGGTTCACGCTATCATTATAAATGTTTCCATGAGTTCATCCTAGGTAACTGAGTTATTGCTGTTTGTATTAAGCTTTGTATATCATAATTCCATGAATACGTTTTGCTTATGCGCAAATTTTTTACTTTTTTGAAAAGGGGAAGGGGATTGGAGGACAGGAAAGAGATAGGGAATATGCTACTTTGGATTCTTGTAAATGAAGCTATTCTAGTTTATTTAAATTAAACACTCAACAAGTCTCAATGAAAGGTAACTTTCTATATTTACTTATTTGTTATAACTGTTTTAATGGCAACAAACGATATAATTGATATTTACTTTTGGATTTTTAGGGTTGTAATTGTTTCACTAACATAATTACTTTTGGATTTATTTTTCATGGATACAATCTTATTTCAAACGTCTAAAACCCACAAATACAGAACCCGGATCTCAAAATGAACAAGTTTCAAATAGTATTTCAGTTCCAATTGTCCAAGAATCTTATCAACCTTTAAGACAAAATGTACCACCACAAGTATCTCAATTTCAAAGTTTTCAATCACCACCTCAAGCAAGAGTTAATATAGAAAATCTTGAAGCGGATCCGGGAAAAAGACCTTCAATTTATTCAATGACACTAAATCCTATAGAGATAGAGGATATCCATAGAGCTTATTTGCTCAAGGGGTCAACTCAACCAATTCTTAAACCATCCCCTCAAATGGAAATGGATGGAAAAATGCGTAGATTCAATCCTAAGTGGTATGAAGAATTTGGTTCTTGGTTGGAGTATAGTGTGTCACAAGATGCATGTTATTGCTTGTATTGCTACCTATTTGATATGGAGGTGGGAGGTAGTGGTTCGACAAATGAAGCATTTGTTAGTGTGGGGTACAAAAATTGGCAGAAGAAGGACAGAATCAAAGTTCATGTTGGAGATTATAGGAGTGTTCACAATAGATGTTATCAAGCTGGTCAAGATTTGATGAAGCAAGAACAGCATATTGATATTGCCTTTTCAAATATTTTTGAGCAACAAAGAATTGATTATCGTATTCGGCTGAAAGCTTCTTTAGATTGTGCTAGATACCTACTACGAAATGGTCAGCCTTTTCGGGGACATGATGAATCTGAAAGTTCAAATCAACAAGGTTTATTTATTGAAACTCCAAAGTTTTATACTAAGCCAAATAAAGAGATGAGTCATGTGGTCTTACAAAATGCCCCCGATAATCACAAATTGACTTCACCAAAAATTCAGAAAGATCTTGCTCAAGCTTGTGCTGATTTGATTGTTAAAGCAATAATTAGTGATCTCGGCGATGATCACTTTTCGTTGCTAGTTGATGAAGTTCGTGATGTTGCAATTAAAGAACAAGTGGCGGTTGTACTTCGGTATGTAAACAAAAAAGGGTCCATTGTTGAATGTTTTATTGGTATAATTCATGTTTCAGATACTACTGCACAATCACTAAAAGCTGCGATTGATGGGCTGTTTTCTAAACTTGGTTTAAGTTTGTCTAAATGTCGCGGTCAAGGCTATGATGGAGCTAGTAATATGCGGGGTGAATTCAAAGGGCTTAAGAGTTTGATTTTGGCAGACAACAAATCTGCATTCTACTTTAATTGTTTTGCTCATCAGTTACAATTGGCACTTGTGAAGGTTGCAAAACATTATAAGATTCAAGAATTTTTTGACATGCTTCAAAAGATGGCTACCGTTGTGGGGGGGTTCATGCAAGCGGAAAGAAATTCTTCTAAAGAATCAATATGAGCAGATAGTTGAAAGAATTGCTCGCGGTGAAATACTAACTGGAAAAGGTTTGAATCAAGAGACAACATTAAAGCGACCTGGAGACACTTGTTGGGGTTCCCATTTTGGTACAGTTACAAGTGTTATCTCATTATTTTCTCCAATAATTTCCTTGATGAAAATTATTGAAGACGAGCCTAAGAATGATGCTGCAAGAACTGATGCAGGTTGCATTTTGTATGCCATGGAGGATTTTGAGTTTGCATTCTTGTTGCATCTAATGCAACTTATCTTAGGGATTTCTTATGAGTTGTCACAAGCACTACAAAGAAAAGATCAAGACCTTTTAAATGCAATTGGTTTAGTGAAGGTAGTCAAGATTCGCTTACAAGAGGTGAGAGATCATGGTTTTGATGAATTGCTTCAAGAAACGAACATATTTGCCAATAAATATGATATTGACATTCCAAATATGGAAGATGTTTATTATCCTAAAGGGAGATCAAGACGAAGATTGGAATCATTCACATTCTTGCACTACTTTAAGGTGGAGTTATTTAATAGAGTGATAGATACTCAAGTTCAAGAGTTGGGTGATAGATTTGATAATGTCAATACCAAGTTGCTTGAGTGTTTGAGTTGTCTTGATCCTCGTGATTCATTTGCTGCTTTTAACAAAGAAAAGTTGATTGAGTTTGCTAGATTTTATCCTTTGGAGTTTGATGAGGTTGCATATATTCCTTTTCTTTTTTCAAGTCTGAGTAATTTTATTGTTGATGTAAGATGGTTGAGAAGAGAAAGGATATTGTTTATCCATTGGTCTATTTGTTGATAAAGTTGGCACTCCTTCTACCGGTAGCAACTGCTAGTGTTGAGCGGGTTTTTTCTGCAATGACTTTTGTTAAGGATAAGTTGCGCAATCGAATAAGTGATGATTGGTTTAATGCATGCATGTTAGCTTATGTTGAACGTGATATATTTGATAAGATTGATGATGAAGATATAATGCAATATTTTCAAGCAATGAAGAATCGAAGAATGCTTTTGTGATCGTTCTATTGTAATAACTTAGTTAACTCTTGATTATTATTTTTATGTTAAGTTGATGTTTTCTTTTCTTTTCTTGTTTATATTCTTTTTTTTAATGCATTTAAAAATTCAATTAGATGGTTTGGCCACTTTGGGACTTTTTTGCATTTTCCTCCATCTCAGTGTACCTGCTTTTCATGGAGGTTAGTCACTGTTAATTTTGCCAATGCAGATGTTAAATACCTTTGTGTTGAGATTAAATGTTAGTAATTCTTATGTATATTGTTTTTCAGGTAGTAACTAAAGAGATTGGATTACTTGATTTTTATTCTGGGTTTGCACACTATAATCGCTCAACTCAACAATCATTGGACATATCATCACTGTCATACTTGCTTCACTGGTAACTTTTATTTTATACATCATTTTTTACTAGTTCATGTCCTTCTTTTTCAACATTCTTAGTCAAGGGTCGCTAAGTATTTGTCTATAAAATCACCGGGTTGCTTATGACATGTCAGGGTAGGCTGGTTTTGGTGGGAATGTTCCTACATTGATAAGTCAACTTCTTCACATGAAAGTTATATAAAAAAAAAATTTCGGGGGCGCTGCCCCCGAACCCTCGCCACTTATTGTGCGGACACGAATTTCTTTTTCTAGATACGCCACTGGTGGTGGTGACAGTGGCTGCGGCGGTGGTGGTGAGTGACAGTGATGATGATGATGGTGACAGTGGTGGTAGCGGTGGTGATGGTAGTGGCGGGGTGGTGTAATGGTGGTGGGGGTGACAGTAGTGGTTGCGGAAATGGTAGTGGTGGTTGGTGACAGCGGTGGTGATAAGGGTGGTGGCAGTGGCGTGTGATTGCGATGGTGGCAGTGGTTGCGATGATGGTGGTGATGGTGACGGTGATAGTAGTGGCGGCGGCGGCGGTAGTTGTGGTGAGACGATGGCATGGTGGTAGTGATGGGTGAAGGTGATGGTAATGGTGGCGGTGGCATCGTGGTGATGAGGGGTGGTGACGACAACACTAATGGTACGATGGCGGCGGCGACAATGGTGGCGGCAGTTGTGTCGGGATAATGGTGATAGTGATGATGGTGGTAGAGGTGGAGAGTGACTGAGAGATAAGTGTTTTTCATTTTTGTATCCGAAAATAAAAAAGTAGAAATTTTCTGTTCCCGCACAAAAATTAAACCGACTCATCCGGGAACAAAAAAAATAAACTGATTTTATCAAACGAGTTTCATATCCATTTCTGTTCCTAGGAACAGAAATTAAACAAGAATTGATTCCGGTAAGATTGTCATGCACACCATATTTACCAAAAACTGGCATAAAAAATTAAGGGTAAAGTGTGTATCATTTTAAAGGATGTAAAGTTGTGTCATTCTAAGAGAGAGAAAAAGATAGATAAAGGAGGAGAGAGAGTTAATAAAAAAAATAAAGGTGTGGATCTCACTTCTTTGTGAGAGTGAAAGAATATAAATTATGTCATTTAAATGGATAAATACTTTTCCCAAAAATTAAACAAATTAAAGATAAAGAGTGTTTTTTTTATAATCACAAGTTTCGAGTTCAAGAATTGGATAAATATTTTTTGGCAAATCACGTCTTATAATATGTTCTGTAATAGTCAAATCAGACTAATTAAATAATTGATTAACTGATATATATTAGGTATGAGTTACTGAAAGCATAAATAAAAAGGAGTATAAAAAAAGGTATTTTTTAAAAAACCTTTATAGTTATATTGCAAATTAAATTTAAAAAAAAAAATTTTCATTCATTAAACAATATTTCTAGCATGGGTTCAAAATTTAAAATTCTACAACAGATTATTTAACAAGAACATAGATTATAAAAATTCATGACAACAAATAAATATTAAATATTAGGTTAGGTTATCTAACTTTTAGAATAAATAAATAAATATATAATATTTTTTATTTAAATATTAAACACCATTGGATTAACATTTTCTCTTTTTTCAAAAAGGCTTTTCGACGAGCCTTGACCTGTTCAATCTCTCACCTTGATTCAATGGTGATTACACCCCTAACTGAAAGCATAAATAAAAAGGAGTATAAAAAAAAGGTATTTTTTTCCTTTATAGTTATAGGCAATTTATTTATTTATTTTTGGTGAAATATTATGGGCAAATTTAAATATAAATATTATGGTATGGTGCCGGTTCTCACCTCTTTCGCATTCAGCTTGGATCCAGTGAGGGACGTGGTTGGCGTTGGCCTGCCTAGGGCTGTATTAGTTTCTGTTTCGTTTTATATTTTCCATTTATTTTTAAAAAAAAAATTGTACATGGTTGACGAAAATTACTAAATATTCTTAATTTTCAAAAATATAATTATACTTTTTTTTGGTAAGCAAAAATATAATTATACTTAACTAGATTATGTTTGCATTTTCTATTTGTTTAATAAAGATAATAAATAATATAAATAAATAATTATTTTTTCTTTATTTTCTAAAATGATAAATGATAAATAACTAATATTCTAAAATAAAAGAAGTATCAAGTGCATACCTAAAAAAAAAAAAAAAAGTATAAAGTAATCCTGAGCTATGCCATGCTACTGTGCTAGTGCTAGTTCTTGATTTGTGTACATATCATTAATGCAAAGATCTTATTACTAAAAACAAAAGGTTAGTCCCCCATTTTCCTTCAAAAAAAAAAGAAAAAAATACACTGGTGGAATAAAAAAGAAACTTCTAGAAGTATTCGATTGATTTTTCAGGATCGATTTTGTTAATACGTTTTTTTCTTGAATAATTATACTCAATAGTAACATAATCTCAAATTAATTTTGTCACAAACATTTTTTAGTTAAAACTAATTTAAATAGTTTCACAAACTTCAATGAATAATATTTTAATATAAAAATAACTTAGAATAAAAAGTTATCACAATTGACTGCAATAAAAATTAATAATATACATATAATAAATACCAATACTCACACTCGTATATACGGGCTGATTGTCCAAAATAATATATTTAAAAAAAATTATCATAATGATATAGTTTAATTTTTTTATTAATTTAATATAATCTAATTACTTTTGATTAAGTGGAGCCAATACATCAAATTGATTTTGTTTAGGGAATCTAAACCAAATAAAAGAAACAAGACTCATCTGGCCCATCACGCTATCTACTAGCTACCATCCAACAATAAATGCTAATCACGAAAATAAAAAAAGCCAAAAAATATTGAAAGCGAATAACATCAGTTCTTGCCAAGGACTATTTAACAGAGAGAGAGATTTCATTCATCACCATTTAAGCTCTGCCCACTAAATTTCGATATGAATATTTAAGTAATTATAGCTGTTCCGGGTTAGTATACCCGGTAATCGCTAGCCGGGTAACTAGGTTGACCCGGCCAGCTTGTACTCGGGTTATGTGTCAGTTACTTCATATATGGGTACTTGAGGTGGGCCCTACCATAATGGTAACATGATACCTATCGTTACCCACGTTCAATGTAATCACATAAATCATGATATATATATATATATATATATATATATATATATATATATATATATATATATATAGGAGAGTACACTAGGAAACACACACTCTGAACTAGAAAGAACTCATATTGATGATCGTCCAGAACAATAGCATATTTTAGTTTTAAATTTAAATCTAATTCTATTTTCATATTAAAATATTCTTCATATAACACATGAATTTGGAGAAAGAAATAGTTTAAATAGAGCTCTCAAATGGAAAACACTAATTAATTGTAGGGAAAAAATTCCTTTACAATTTATTTTATAAATTTTTTCAAATTATATTAATCCCGAAAATATATAATGTAATCTAGTGTGTTTTCAGGAGTATATAATGTAATTTATAACAGTTTGTAAATAAAAAATTTGTAAATATAACACTCGTATCTAATACATGTGTTTATAATATATAGTATTACACTCAATCTAAACAAAGGTCATATTATAAAATTTTAATAACTATACTCTATGTAGCACCAATACCGACACGTGACACGATATGACACGACACTCCGACACGTTAAATCTAAAAAATGTTAGATTTCGACACGCTAGGATACGTTTTGATATTAAATATTATTTTTAATTTATGTAGTGTATATTATATTTAATATTAATTAATTTAACAAAAAAAATGAATTTAAACTTATAATATTCATAAATTTCACAAAGAAACATAAAATCACAAATATATATATTAAAATCAATAAAATAGTAATCGTAATCCAACCAATCTAATAGTTGGAACTAAAAATTCAACACAACACAAACTTTAAACCTTTTTTGAATTTCTATAACGCGTGTTGGAGTGTCGGGGAGTATCGGAGTGTCCGAGAGTGTCGGGAAGTGTCGGACATGACACGTCAGGAGTTTTGAAGTATCGGTGCTTCATAGACTATAGATCTCATATAACTAATTTCGAACAGTAATATATACTAATTCAAATCTTAGCAGTTAATATTATATTACTTTAGAGTATAATAGAGTTAGGATTTCTCAGAAATTTCATACCCTACAATTTTGTGGTAGTTGTTTATAATTAATTCCATTTTTGCTTCCAACAGTGCGATGCCTCCTCAATCCACCCAAATTCTTTCCTTCATGATTAAGCGACAATGAGCATGACATGGAGCTGTGTGTTAATTTCTTAAAGGGCTCAACCAGCGACAAATTTGTTGCTCAATAAAACCCTATCCCTAATTAAGGGCTATGTTGCTACGGGGAAAAGTTCTTGCTGAATGTGCAGTATTTTTGTCTTATTATAGTCTTTTTTATCACTAAATAGTATTTTATATTTTAAAGTAAATGGTAAGAAGTTAAAGGTAGTGGTTCCAAAACCATATCAAACAACTCCCTATGCTATGTGGCTAGAGACACTCTAGCTGTCACTCAAGAAAAGGTTAAAGCTTAGAAGTCACCCTTTGAATAATTATCAAAAGGAAGAGATATGTTTAAAGCAAACAAGGAAAGCAAAAAGAAAAGAAGAGGGATTCTCTCTTGCGATATGGTTACAATCACTCTGTTGTTATCGTAACATCAAAATTAAATCAATAATTTCCACTTAATATTATTTTATAATTATTAATTTAATTTTGATCTAATAATAACAAAATAAGTTATAACGAAAATAATTGTAACGATCCCTCTTCTCCTTTTATCAATCTCACTAGTTTTTCATCGAAAGAATGCAATATTTTTAAACTAAATGCGAACAACTGCATGCTCGTGGGGTACTGCATCCTGTATGCAACGTAAAGTAGTAAAAGTGGGAAATTTCTAAAATGCTAGTGCGATGAACCAATCTCATTGGGAGAGAGAATGTGTAGGTTATATAATAAATTGGAAAAAAATAAATTTTAATTCATGTGTATTTTTTTTTAATGGAAGTAGCACAAACGACCGACGCACCTTAAAAGCATTCGTAAAAGTGGAGCTGTAAGGGGATATCTCTATGTAACATGAAAAAGACCATTGATGGAACTTATTCATGTCTCTAAAAGGGAATAAACTTAAGATAATTTATTAAGCAATTGAATATTGTTTTAAATGTGTATCAAAAAAAATATTGTTTTAAATGTTGTGCACCTACAGTCCTTTTTTGGAAAGTAACATGGGAGACAACAAGGAAATGGGCCCTAATTGCCTCATTGAGTAGTTCAACAACTCAGCTCGTGATTCTTATAAGTTCTTGCATTATCAAAGTTTGCTGATAATTCAATTACAACCTAAATAAATTAGTAAGCACTTCAATTAGGACTTGGGAGTGGTAAGGGGGTCAAAATATAATTCATTTAGTGTTTTTTTTTTTTTTTCAAGACACTAACTTTAGAATTGGTTAAAATCTCATGGGAGCTGAAGTCATGATGTGGGTCTTACACAACCAATTTTATTCAATGTCTCAAATTAACGAGAAATTCTTATTACTCAAAATTATTATACTCAATTTATTAAAAATATAATATTCTAACAATATAACAATATATATTGAATTAAATAAAAAATATTATTGAATAAAATTTAGATATTCAAATCTTAATTATTTTATTTTTAAAATACATACAATTTTTTTTTCTTCCAAAAGTAGTATATATCTGCATCCTACAGTTTTCCTTACGATTCAATGATAACATTTGAGTGTAAGTTTGTTTTCTTATAGTTAAACAGATAAAAATAAATTAATCATCATGCACATAGATCAATTGATGATATTATTATAACTTAATTAGTTGTTTCAAGTAAGCTACTAGGATTGATATAATGGTGAAGGGTTTTGATAGATTATATTATATTATGTGTTCAATTCCCATCAATGTATCCAAAAAAAATTGTTATTTCAAGTTCAAGTTCAAGATATGCAGCTGTATTAAAAATTTAATAAAGAGAACCTTTTCACCCTTAATTATTGACATACCTTTAAAAAAAAAATCACTTCTCATTAAATCCGACTAGTGAGTGTGGGGTGAACGAATTCTTGTATGAAGCTTTGTCCTTGCATACTTATAAAGAGATTATTTACTGGAATCGAATCTATAACCTTTCAGTCCTAGATGCAAAATCTCAGTTTGGCATACTTGTGAAAGTGAGATTTTTTTTATTTATTTCATATAAATTTTAGAGACACTCACGATGACAAATACTCCAAGGTGATTTGGTTCAATAATTTAAAAAGATTGCTTTTTTCAGGGATTGCGGGGATGTCAAATGAATTTATCATACTTACATTCACATTAATGAGTAATTCATTAAATTGTATATCGAAGAAGAACATGATTGCATGGTTTTATGACAGTGAAAGCACTTCTTCAATAGATGTTAGGTAATCTTCACTATACTCTTATTTTGACTTTCATTTTCTTCATTCCTTTCAACCTTCTCAATTTTCTCTTTGGATGCTTCATTAGTATTGTACCTTCCAATTTTGACATGTTGGGATTCCACAAAAAATACCCTAATTAAGTCTAATTACGTGTTACATGAAATTAGAGATTGATTTGAATTAAAAAGAATTGTATTTTGCATTTAAGACAGGTCATTGGACTGTTTGAATAAATGTGCATTTTACGGAATAAATTACTTATTCGAATAAATAGTTCAATTACATAAATAAATGGTATTAAGACGAATAAAATATGAACACATGTAAAGTTAATCTCCATTGAGGGCCGGGCAAAAAAATTAAAATAATGCATTTAAATCAAATAATTACGTGTTTAATGTTGTTTATTAAATAATTACAGATGTACCACACAATGTGACGCCCCATTTGGGCGTCTCACCCTAAAGGGAAGACGCCCAAATGGGGCGTCTCTCATGAGGTGGTGACACGTGTCACCTTTTTTTAAAAAAATATATTAATTTAATCATAAAACTTCCGAAGGCCATAACTTTTAACTCGAGTATCCAAATCAGTTAATTCTTTTTTTGATTCCACATAACTTTTTGAGATCTACGCAATGACATCTCATTTGATATATTTTACTTCTCACAAACACAATTTTAATTTACAAGAATGGTATTATAAGAGCGGTTAAACTCAGAAGCCTCTGAGTTCTGGATTTGTGATTTAATATAAAAAATAAATAAAATTTTGATTTGTGATTTAATATAAGCTTTTGGGTTATTATTCGTGGTCTGAAATTAATGATGGCTTATGAATGTTTTTCAAAAATAAAATCACCTAAATTAAGCATGATTGCCTCTTGATTGAAACCCAATTTAGACGTGTTGGTAATGTGTCAGGTTTTGACACGTGTCACATTTTTAAACTCAGAAGCCTCTGAGTTCAGCTTTTGTGATTTAATACAAAAAATAAATCAAGATTTGATTTGTGATTTAAATTAAAAAAATAAATTTTTTTATTATCAAAAAAATTTGGTTTGTGATTTAAATTAAAAGTAACAATTATTATTAATAAGGGAAAAAAATAAAGATTTGATTTGTGATTTAAACTCAAAAATCAATTTGAAAAATCTATGTTAATAAAGGAAATATTAAATAAATATTCTAAATCTCTAAGGAAGAATGATTACGTGATTTAAATTTAAATTATGTTTGTGAGAAATAAAATATATCAAATGAGATGTCATTGCGTAGATCTCAAAAAGTTATGTGGAATCAAAAAAAGAATTACCTAATTTGGATACTCGAGTTAAAAGTTATGGGCTTCGGAAGTTTTATGATTAAATTAATATATTTTTTGAAAAAAAGGTGACACGTGTCACCACCTCATGAAAGACGCCCCATTTGGGCGTCTTCC
Organism: Gastrolobium villosum; assembly: GCA_032173675.1. NCBI lineage: Eukaryota > Viridiplantae > Streptophyta > Magnoliopsida > Fabales > Fabaceae > Gastrolobium > Gastrolobium villosum. The sequence goes on along the minus strand of JAVKPL010001875.1, from coordinate 13,134 downwards.
CCTTAGGGTGAGACGCCTCAATTGAGGCGTCACATGTGACGCCCAAAAGGGGCGTCACATTGTGCAATAGATCCGTAAATATTTTAAAAACAGCATTAGATGCGTAATTATTTGATTTAAATGCATTATTTAAATTTTTTTGCCTTGAGGGCCGTTTGGTCAAATGTGACCAACTGTATCATGGAACACTACTAAAATGTCACAGTTCACCAACTTTTTTACCTAAATGCCACGCGAACAGTGTTATTTTCCAATCTGTCACGGGGCAAGTTCATTACCCGGTGTAGCGAACTCGGTTTGCTGACATGTCATATTTATAGTGGATAACAAGTATCAATTTTTTTTTTTAAAAAAAAATGAAGTTCGCCTACCATGTAGGCGAACTTGGTTAAAATCAAGTTGTTGTCCACTAAAAATGTGATACATCAACAAATCGAGTTCGCTACACCGGGTAGCGAATTTGACCTCGTGGCAGATTGGAAAATAACACTATTCACGTGGCATTTAGTTAAAAAAATTGGTGAACAGTAACATTTTGGTCACTGTTCCCTGTATCATTTGGTAAATAATTTTAAAAATCATATTATTTTGGTGAATTTTTTAACCTTGAAATAATACTACCAATTAAAACTTTTTATGCATTTCACCTTATTTATTATTTAATTATAATTGATCTCACATAGATTTCTACGCATGCATCTCATCCCTTTAAATAATTTTTAATATATGTGTGCTACATATGTAACGTAGTAAAATAATAGCACATGGTATCAAAATAATAATAATAATAGCACATGTCCTTGGAAAGGAGGTTGATTTGGAGATGCCATTTTCGAACTTTGTAAGGTAAAGTGCCGTAAAAGGATAACTAGGAAAGCCTGACTTTTAAACCACAACCCAGATACTCCTTTTTGATATGATAAGCCTTTTCTGTTTAAAGTTGGAAATTATACATAATTTTCTCTTTCTTTCCTTCCTTCTTTTCTTCTGGGTTAGAAAAACGCAGAGTACAGAGTACGTGTGCTAATGTGCTTCCTTTGTTACCTTTCCCTTGCAAAATAGAATCATGCTGGACGCCAGTGTTCAATCAGGCCTCACATGATTCTCTCTGCTATAGTAGTTTGACTTTAATGTCACTTGCTGTTTGCAGCAGGTTAAAATAAAAAAATAAAAAAATAAGAATCTTTTATTTCGATACTAGTGCTTGCTTTTTTTACTTGTGAAATTGTCACCTTTGAATCAAGCCATTCAGCATTTTGAGAGTATCCTATGAAGTTAGTCTAATTCAATCATAACATTACAATCCTTGGTCCCACCCGGCTAAGAGTTATTGATTAGTTTACTACCCCCGTACCAGCATTCTTTTTGACTAGGATTCGATTTGGTTCGGTTTGGTCTACTTAAGATTTCACGTACATAAGTAAATAATTGTTCTGATGGCCCAGCATAAAGGTCTGGCCCAGCGGCCAAGCCCAATCTCCACTGGATATTCACGTCAGTCCTATCAAGGGAGATGATGCGCATCTCTTATCATGGAGACTCCCCCAAGGATAAACACCAAATTATCCTATCTTAGGACCATGACTCCCCAAAGGCAGTTGCCCGAATGGCATAAGGGGAAACTGCCCCCTCTGGCCCATACTAACACCATGCCCAACGCAGCTACCTGTGGTAGATCCCAAGGAGGGTTGACCTTCACCCCACCAACCTACATCGAATGAAGACAACCCTCCCTTATAAATAGCCCCCTGGGCACATCATCAATGTATGTCATGTATCGTTATTCTGCCCATCATTTGAGTTTCCTATTCATTCACCAAACTCATATTAATTACTTGCTTGCTTATACTTGGGATAGTACCTCTTGGCCTGGTCTTTACCTAAGTTAAATGTATCACCCAATCATCCCCTCTCAAAGAGAACATAGTGGACTTATAGATCCCTACGGTACAATAATCACATGGATTAATTTGTAAAAGATTTTTTAATTTAATTAAGGAAAAATATTTTCTCATGTCGTAAGAGAATTGTTTTCTTCTATTAGTGATCATCCAATTTTCAAGTAATATTTTCTTTTGCTTTTTATTTTTTATTTTTTAATAGATGTGGACCTCACATAAAATATGTCTACAACATGGATTTTTTTTTTCATACCGCATAAAAAAATCGAAACCCTTTGATTAATGATATTGTTTGAATTCTTATGTTAAAACTTGATACATAGAGTTTTATCATTAATTTAATTCTATCCAACTCGAATCAAACTAATTCAATAGTTAATAAACGTATACTAATATAAATTTTTTTTCTCTTATTACAATGTGTAGCCCGAAGGGCCGGCTTGGCTCAGCGGTAAGCTTGCTTGCCGTGGTGTGTCAGGTCGCGGGTTCGAATCAGCCTCTCTACAAAAAGTAGGGGAAAGGCTGCCTAGAGTATTCCCTTCCCCAGACACTCACGAAGTGGGTATTTGAACTGGGTCGGCCCTTTATTACAATGTGTAGCCCATACTTGACTTACTTCTTGTATATGACAATAAATTATGAGATGTATTGATCTCATACTACAAAAACAAAATAATAGGATATATTATTATTATTTTTTAAAAGAAAAAGAAAAAATAATGAACCTTATTGCATGAGACATGAAATAATTATGTCCTGTAAATTATTCTTTGCATACAGATTGATGTATAATTGAGATTTCAGTCAATTGACTTTAAATGCAAATGAATTTAGTGAGTACGATAATATTAAATACTACCATGCTTGATAAAGTGTTTAAGTTATCTGCATAAGGTAGTTTGAAAAATAGCATAACTTATATGTAGCATGGTACCCACATTCTTGTCCTTTTATTATGTTTATTCTTTACCTTCAATGCGCCTGACATGACTAGGGTATTAATGCGTGGTAATGATCATTCAATAGCTGACTTCAGTTGTTATTGCATTATCATTCTTTTGTTTTGTATCACTTTTTGCTTAAAGTATCCCACGCTTATATTTTAAGAAAATTGCTATTTTTTTTTCTGGATTGGTTCACGGTTTTCGGAGTTTCGCCCTCGACTATGTCCAGTCCGACCTGCATCGGTTATCTAGTATTGGCAGATGAGTCTTTCAACGATGATTTTCTACATACACAAGATCTCGAACTCGAGTCCTTGCTTAAACGAATCAAAGTACCTTATCACTTGTGCAAACTCCCATTGATAGAAAATTGCAAATTTAAAGTGCGTCTTATATCTTGCCGACGCGTTTTACATTTTGCCGACTTGTTCTGATATTGTAGCAGAAACCAATCCACAAATGACTCATGAGGAATGGATTCGAATTGTCCATTATAGTAGAACATGTTACAGATCGATATGTCTAATCGTATATTTATATAGGATCTATTTGTCTTTCCCTCAAGTATTTATAGGAGAGGTATCCTAAAGATAAGTGGATTATTGTGCACTATAATATAATGACATAGTCAAGCGTGGAGTGTGTGCACAGTAACAAACTAAGAGAGAGGATTTAGAGTGTGTATACTTCATTAGTTTAACCCCTTATTTATAGATGGGTTACCTAATAGGAGTGTACTTCTGAGCCTCTCAGGAATATTAGGGACACAAGTCCAACTGCTTAGCTGTCTGGATAAGATCATCATTAATAGAAAATTCTCTTTCTGTTTATGCTGTCCTTTATAGGACCTTCTAAAATATAAGCCTTTATCAGGTCCATAATAGAACCATTATTTTAGAGGGAGATAAAAACTAGTATTTGTATTCAGACACACACCTAAATAAGACATGATAAGTAAAAATTAATTTAAAATTATTTGTCTTTCGTCAGTTATCGAGACCTTTCTTGTAATTTAAAATAGGGATTAATATTTTTTATATGATAAGAGGTAAAAATAATTTTATCTTCTATGTACATATAGAAATATGTGAATCCCATACAAGAATGAGAAAAGAGGGAAAAAAAATATAGATTTCATATGCTATTATGTATATGTAAGAGGTAAATTTTATCTCTTATAACTAACATTAAACTCTATAACAAACTCAAAGAATCAAAATAGCATCTTAACTACTCGTGATCTTGTCTTAAATGTCATGTTATGTTTGTCCACGGTCTGGTGTCTCTGTATTCATTTTATTTGGGTTTTTGTGTTTAGTTTCAGGCTCAGCTTTGAACTTACGAGAACAAGGAAATATCTATAGTACTATCGTTGTATCATTTATTCAATATATTTAGAGAAATCATTATCTCATTTTACATGAGATAACTCTCTCATGTTGTCTCACATAAAAAATTATGCCACCATTTTTTCTTTTTTCTTTTTTTATATAAATGGTAGGCCCCACCACATTATGTGTCTGTTGTAGGAGATAAATATCTCCTACAACATGAGAAAATAGAATCCCATATATTTATTCAATAAAAAAATGAGAAATTACTATCATGTTTGTATAAAAAAGAGAGAAATATTTTTTTATCTAAATATCACTTGTTAAATAACAAATATACATATTACACATGGAGAAGGATATTGTGACAATCAAGTTGTGTTACAATCAAGTGACTACCAATCAATCTCACCGTTAGATTGATTATTTTGATCCAACGGTTATATTTATTTCCATCTTTGTATGGTCATGATTTCCCAAATATAATATTTTATATTTATTTTCACCTTTGTATGGTTATGATTTCCCATATTTAATGTTTTCACTTTAAATTTGGGGAATCATGACCATACAAAGATGAAAATAAATATAACCGTTGGATCAACATAATCGATCTAACGGTGAGATTGATTAGTAGTCACTCGTTAGTAACACAATTTGGTTGTCACAATATCCTTCCCCATTACAGATATACAAAAAATATCTTGGATGTTGATTTTTATTTTGGCTCGGAAAGAAAAAGTCAAAAGGAGTTGCAGTTTTCAGGACCTCTGGTTTGACCTGTATCCATTCCACTGACACATGCAATATGGGCCATTACAGATATTTGTTCAGCCCGAAGGTCAATACCGCAATAAGGCCCCATTTTTTACATCAATGTTTTTCTTTCTCTTGTTCAGAACCTAATACTTTTTATTTTAGGGAAATAATTATCTCATCTTGCATGAGATAATTATCTCATGCAACATAGATAAAATTATGGGGCCCACTATTTTTCAAAAACATGAAATTAATAGATCTCTTTATTTTATTTTCCCTTTCATCATAATGCATTCTCATTTTGGCTGGTCATAGTCAGGAGCTATGATGCACGGACACGGACACGGATACGGACACGGGACATGGGATACGGCATGACACAATACGCCAACACATTAATTTTAAAAATGTGATATTTCGACACGTTGGGACACGTTTTGATATTAAATAAAATTTATACTTAATACATATAAGAGTCCATAATAAGTCATATAATCAATCAAATATTTAAATTTCATAACATAAATAGAAACAAAAATAATTTTTCATACTTTGTTAATTTTTCATGTCAAATTTCATAATAGAAAAAAATTAATTTATAAATTGTTTTTTTATATTTAGTTAATAAAATAAAATTAAAAAAAAAACGTGTCCGAGTTTTGACCACGTGTCAGAGAAAGTTGACTGTGTGTCGGAAAAATGAATCCGGAACGTGTCGGAGAGTTGATCGCGTGTTCGACATATAAATTTTTGTTCAAAGCACGTGTCCGTGCTTGTTAAGTCAGGAGCGCACAATCCACAAATTCATGATATCATTTCGAGTCATTTTATTTATAGGTTTTTTTTATGCATAAATGATTGATGTTTATATACTTACATTATAGTGTAGTTTTTTTGTTAACAAAATATTTTAGTATATCTGTTTAAGTTATGACCAATTTCTTTTAGAGATGTAAATGGATTGGACCGGATTGATATATAATTTCTTTTTTTTTTTATAACAGATTGATATATGATTTAAGAGGAGACTTATATAGATTATTTTGATTTTGACACGTCCTTTTAGCTTAACGGAAGTTAAATTAGAGGCATGATTTGACATATATTTAAAGATTGCGAGGCTTGACACGGCCTATAATTAAGGCCTATTATAATTTAAATTATAATAAATTAAAGATGAATTATTTTAAAAAATTAAAATACAATAATAAATAGAAAAAAAAAACTTATGACTAGTGTTTTGTAAATATCCAATGTATGATTGTGAACACTAAAGGAAGAGAGTTATCACACCTGCAAATATACACGGTCAACAGGTAATACAGTTTGTGAGTGTGAGTTATCGTTGCCTCGAGGATTTATATAATAATGTATTCAATATAGTTTCTCAAGATCAACTGAAGTATCATGAACTAAGAGAAAAGAGAGATTTCAATTAAATACAGAGCTTATATAATCCAAGAATTAAGCTACTGGTTCACTAAGAAATGTATTTAACGATTGACGAACACCAGAAATGAAATCATATCAAATCACCTTGTTTTTATTAATTTTTTAGAACCTGCTACAACACCTTCACTAAGTAACTGATCCGCTACAACGTTCTGTACTTTCCAGCATTAGAACCTTAGTTCAGTTATGATCTGAATTATTCCTAATCCAAATTCATTTCCAAACGTCATGAACGTCCTAGATCCGAGTTCTACGTGATTGATTATTCCTAACCTAATTCCATAGTGCTTAAGATCGATCCAAATTCTTGTCTTCCAACAAACAACTCTTGTTACTCAATTAAAATGGCCAGTTTTAAAAGAATTTATTATTAATTCATCTTAAGCAACATAGTTTAGATTTTGTAGCGAAGCTCATTCTATTAGAATATTGAGACGAATATTGAGACACGTGAAAAATATTGAAAAAGGGAATACATTTGATTTCATAAACTGACCGTAATATAAAACAGAAACTAAAATTGAAAAAAAAAACGTAACAATTAAGAGCACGTTACACCCAAATAAACGCACTCATTAAACTACCCATAACTGACCCGTTACGACTCATAAAACATATTTAGTGCCCAAATGGCCGTTACGTCAACCTTAAAAAACTTTTATTTTATAACGGTTAAAACTCTAACATTCCCTCCCTCAGACTGATGTTTGCTAACAATCAGTTTAAAGTATACAAACACCTAATAATCTTCTTAACTTCAAAAATGACTCCATCTTAAGAGCTTTCGTGTATATATCAGCAATCTGGTCTTCACTCTTGCAGTAGATTAAATCAATAGCTCCATCACTACAAAGATCTCTTAAAAAATAAAACTTCACATCAATGTGCTTGCTTCTTCCATGTAGCACAGGATTATTGGATAATCTAATTGCTAAATTATTATCACACATAATTTGAGTAGCTTTGAGTTGCTTGAATTGACGCTCCTCAAGAATTCTCCTTAGCCAAATGGCTTGGCATGCACAAGTTGTAGTAGCAACAAATTCAGCTTCTGTGCTTGACAAAGTGACAATTGGTTGCTTCTTCGATGCCCAAGAAACAACACCTGTACCAATCATAAAAACATAACCTGATGTGCTCTTCCTGTCATCTTGATCTCCTGCATAATCACTGTCAGTAAATCCCACTAAATCAGATTTTACACCCTTATTGTAAAATATCCCAAAATTTCTTGTTCCTTGCAAGTAGCGAAGGATTCTCTTAGCAGCCAACAAATGCATTTCTGTAGGATTCTCCATATACCTGCTAGTTAAACTCACGGAATACATTATGTCTGACCTTGTTGCAGTGAGATACATCAAGCTTCCCACAATTTGTTTGTAGAAGGTGCTGTCAACCTTCGTTCCTCCATAATCTTTATTTAGCTTCAAGCTACATTCAACTGGAGTCTGCACAGGATTACAATCCTTCATCTGAAATCTGTCTAGAATATCTTCCACATATTTATTTTGAGAAATAAAAATTCCATCACTTGATTGTAATACACTTATGCCAAGAAAGTAATGCATCATACCAAGATCAGTTATTTCAAACTCATTCATCATAGACTTTTTAAATTCTTCAAACATAACATCACAATTTCCAGTGAATATAAGCTCATCTACATATAAGCAAACAATAAGCATTTTTCCTTCATCACCAATCTTAACAAAAAGTGTATGTTCATAAGGAGCCTTGTCATCAAGTTTTTTCTTTTCTGATCCGGGACATGAGCATATGTAATGCATCCAAAATTCTAAGTGATCCACATTTGGTTTTCTCCCATCCAGCCTCTTCTGGCGTCATAATCTGAACCAAAGGTTGGGCTTCTATTCAAGACATGAATGCACCAGTTTACTGCTTCTGGCCAAAACGTCTTTGTAAACTCTTCCCTTGAACGAGCTTCAACCATACCCCGAATATGGTTGCATTCTTCCTCTCTGATACACCATTTTGTTGAGGTGTATATGCAGTTGTAAGCTCTTTTGGTATGCCATGTTCTTCACAGAAAGCTTCGAATTCTTTTAGTAAACTCACCTCCACGATATGTGCGAAGTGTCTGAATCATCCTTCCTGTCTCATCTCTACACGAAGTTTGAAATTTTTAAATGTAGAGAAGCTTCTGCAACTTTTGTAACATCCCGGGCGAGGGCGGCGTAGTGATCTCCGGTGCGCAAGGGCACGGACAAGCCGGCTCCCCAAACCTTCCAGCGACGGGGGTACATGAATGAATCGAATAACACCGAGAGAGGGATTCCAGATACTGTGCTGGGTACGGATAGTACAGTTGGAATGGCTTATAAGAATTAATTGGTACTACCTATACTAACAAGATGCATCTACTTTTCGGTAGCCCAGATCGGAGACTCCACAGTTAGCGTGCTCTGACTTTGGAGCAATTCTGGGATGGGTGACCTCCTGTAAGTTTTCCCGAGAAGTGTGCGAGCGGGGACAAAGCACGGAAAGTCTGGTGTTAGTGTGTGGGGACAGTCGTTGTACCCTTGCAAAGTTGCCAGGCGTGAGGTAGTGGTATCAGAGCAGGGCCTCTCATCCAGTACGGTGTGGTTCGAGGACGACCAGGCGGAAGCTGGTGGGCATGTAACATCCCGGGCGCGACGAGGGCGGGGCCATGATCGCGGTGCGCAAGGGCACGGACAAGGAGCGGCTCCTGAAGCTTCCAGCGACGGGGGTACATGAATGAATCGAATAACACCGGAAAGGAGGGATTCCAGAGATCTGTGTTGGCACGGGACAGTACAGTTGGGAATGGCTTATAAGAATTAATGGGATCACCCATACTAACAAAAGATGCATAGGGGCTTCCGGTAGCCCAGATCGGAAAGAACTCCACAGTTAAGCATGCTTTGACTTGGAGAATTCCGGACGGGTGACCTCCTGGGGCGGAAGAAGTGTGCGAGCGGGACAAAGCACGCTGAAGTTTCGTGTTAGTGTGGGACAGTCGTTAATCCTCGTAAGGCTCAGGCGTTAGTAGTAGTAAATATAACAACCCCCAATTTAAGAATTAATTACTTTTAATTAAGTAATTAAGCATGTATTAGTGAGTAAAATTAAGAAGTAAGGCATAATTAAGTGAATTGGGGTTACTTTTGAGAAAAGTGTACTCTGTGAAAGTGGGGTATAAATGGGTGTAAAAAGTACCCAAAATAGCAATACGTAAATGTAAGGGGGTATAAATGTATTGCTATATTTTGGGTACTTTTGTCTACACCCATTTATACCCCTTAATTTTCACAGAGTACACTTTTTACTTCAAAAGTGACCCCAATTCACTTAATTATGCCTTCTTCTTAATTTTACTCATTAATACATGCTTAATTACTTAATTAAAAGTAATTAATTAAATTCTTAAATTTGGGCTGATATTTACTACTACTAACGCCTGGCAACTTGCAAGGATCAACGAATGTCCCCACACACTAACACGAGACTTTTCAGCGTGCTTTATCCTCACTCGCACACTTCTCGAAAAAAATTTCCCAGGAGGTCATCCATCCCAGAATTACCCCAAGTCAAGTATGCTTAACTGTGGAGTTCTTCTGTTCTGGGCTACCGAAAAGTAGATGCATCTTGTTAGTATAGATAGTACCAATTAATTCTTATAAGTTATTCCCAACTGTACTGTCCCATACCAGCACAGTCTCTAGAATCCCTCCTCCCTTTCCGGTGTTATTCGATTCATTCATGTACCCCCGTCGCTGGAAGCCTGCCAGGAGCCGCTCCTTGTCCGTGCCCTTGCGCACCGGCGATCACTCCCCGCCCTCGTCAGCGCCCGGGATGTTACATGCCCACCAGCTTCCGCCTGGTTCGTCCTCGAACCACACCGTACTGGATGAGAGGCCCTGCTCTGATACCACTACTAACGCCTGGCAACTTGCAAGGATTAACGACTGTCCCACACACTAACACGAGACTTTTCAGCGTGCTTTGTCCTCACTCGCACACTTCTCGGGAAAAACTTCCCAGGAGGTCACCCATCCCAGAATTGCTCCAAGTCAAGCACGCTTAACTGTGGAGTTCTTCCGATCTGGGCTACCGAAAAGTAGATGCATCTTGTTAGTATAGGTAGTACCAATTAATTCTTATAAGCCATTCCCAACTGTACTATCCCATACCAGCACAGTCTCTGGATCCTCTCTTTTCGGTGTTATTCGATTCATTCATGTACCCCCGTCGCTGGAAGCCTGCCAGGAGCCGCTCCTTGTCCGTGCCCTTGCGCACCGGAGATCACTCCCCGCCCTCGTCAGCGCCCGGGATGTTACAAAAGTCAAGAAGCTTTCTTACATTTAAAAATTTCAAAGCTCGTGTAGAGAATGAGACAGGAAGGATGATTCAGACACTTCGCACATATCGTGGAGGTGAATATTGCTCAAAAGAATTCGAAGCTTTCTGTGAAGAACATGGCATCCGAAAAGAGCTTACAACTGCATATACACCTCAACAAAATGGTGTATCAGAGAGGAAGAATAGAACCATCCTCAATATGGTTAGAAGCTCGTTGGCAAGAGGAAGAGTTACAAAGACGTTTTGGCCAGAAGCAGTAAACTGGTGCATTCATGTCTTGAATAGAAGCCCAACCTTTGCAGTTCAGATTATGACGCCAGAAGAGGCTTGGAGTGGGAGAAAACCAAATGTGGATCACTTCAGAATTTTTGGATGCATTACATATGCTCATGTCCCGGATCAGAAAGAAAAAACTTGATGACAAGGCTGAAAAATGTGTCTTTCTAGGTGTAAGTTATACATCTATAGCATATAAACTATTTAATCCACTACAAAAAAAATTGTGGTTAGCAGGGATGTTGTTTTTGATGAAGAAAACACTTGGGATTGGAATATGCAGCAGCTACCCAAGTTCTTTGTGATATTGATTCTGAACAAGAGAAAATTTCAACAACTAGTATGCCTGGAAATTCATCCGCTGCAACTTCTTCAGCCAATGAATCCTCATCTATAATAGTTGGAGTCAACGAAGAAGAAACTCAATCTCAATCTCTTCGTCATGTTAGAAGAAGGCCTGCTTGGATGGAAGATTATGAGAAACTGGAATTGAAGATCCAATTACTCACTTTGCCTTGTTTTCATAATGTGATCTCGTGATTTTTGAAAGTGGCGTCAAAGAAGAAAAATGGAGAAAAGCAATGGTATGTCTGAAATTGATGCAATTAAGAGGAATGATACTTGGGAGTTAATTGATCTCCCAAATGGCACAAAACCATTGGTGTGAAGTGGGTGTTCAAGAAAAAAGCCTAAGGAAAATGGTGAAATTGAACAGTACAAAGCACGCTGACTGCGAGGGTACAAGCAACAATATGAGATTGATTATATAGAAGTTTTTTCTCCTGTTGCGAGACATGATACAATCAGGTTGGTGGTTGCATTGGCTGCACAAGATTCTTGGCCTATTTACCAGCTAGATGTCAAATCGGCATTCTTGCATGGGTACTTGGAGGAACAAATATTTATTAAACAACCCCCTGGTTATGAGAAGGTTGGAAATGAGCATAAAGTTTACAAATTGAAAACGGCACTTTACGTACTAAAACAAGCCCCTCGAGCTTCTTGTATAGTCGCATTGAGTCTTATTTTCTTAAGGCTGGTTTTATGAAGTGTCCTTATGAACATACACTTTTTGTTAAGATTTGTGATGAAGGAAAAATGCTTATTGTTTGCTTATATGTAGATGATCTTATATTCACTGGAAATTGTGATGTTATGTTTGAAGAATTTAAAAAGTCTATAATGAATGAGTTTGAAATGACTGATCTTGGTATGATGCATTACTTTCTTGGCATAAGTTTATCGCAATCAACTTATGGAATTTTTATTTCTCAAAATAAATATGTGGAAGATATTGTAGAGAGGTTTCAGATGAATGATGGTAATCCTATGCAGACTCCAGTTGAATGTGGCTTGAAGCTACATAAAGATCATCTGGAGGAAAAGAAAGGTTGACAGCACCTTCTACAAACAAATTGTGGAAGCTTGATGTATCTCAATGCAACAAGGCCAGACATAATGTATTCTGTAAGTTTAATTAGTAGGTATATGGAGAACCCTACAGAAATGCATTTGTTGGCTGCCAAGAGAATCCTTCGCTACTTGCAAGAAACAAGAAATTTCGGGATATTTTACAAGAATGGTGTAAAATCTGATTTAGTGGGATTTACTGACAGTGACTATGCAGGAGATCAAGATGACAGGAAGAACACATCAGGTTATGTTTTTAGAACGGTACAGGTGCTGTTTCTTGGGCATCTGAAGAAGCAACCAATTGTCACTTTGTCAAACACAGAAGCTGAATTTGTTGCTGCTACAGCTTGTGGATGCCAAAAGCTATTTGGCTAAGGAGAATTCTTGAAGAGCTTCAATTCAAGCAACTCAAAGCTACTCAAATTATGTGTGATAATAATTCAGCAATTAGATTATCTAAGAATCCTGTGCTACATGGAAGAAGCAAGCACATTGATGTGAAGTTTTATTTTTTAAGAGATCTTTGTAAAGATGGGAGCTATTGATTTAATCTACTGCAGGAGTGAAGATCAGATTGCTGATATATTCACGAAAGCTCTCAAGATGGAGTCATTTGTGAAGTTAAGAAGATTATTAGGTGTCTCTTAGGGACTTTAAACTGATTGTTAGCAAACATCAGTTTGAGGGAGGGAATGTTAGAGTTTTGTCCATTATAAA
>JAVKPL010001874.1:0-17566 GCA_032173675.1 Gastrolobium villosum | reverse complement strand
GTTTCTTTGATTGATTTCTTCATAACTTCATCAATTCTTAACCGAATCGGACGATTCTTGTCTCCCACCGATTAGTTTCCCTCAAAACCCTCTCTATTGTGAGAAAAAAGGCATATACAGCCACGAAATTTTGGGAATTTTGTGATTTTGGGGTTGATTTCTTGAGCCATTGCTTGTGGAGTTCTAGGAGGAGTCTTGTGACGTAATTGTGGGTAAGTTTCAACACCTCTCATGGATTGATTTGAAGATTTATTTTTGAAATTGTTTATGCACCCTAAAGAGGGCTTGTTTGATTTGTGTTGTTAGAGAGCTCAAATGGAAAATGTCTATTAGATGATAATGTCTTAGAATGATGTATTAATGCTAGAAATGCAATGAAAATTTTAAGCGAAAAAAAGTGAATTTTAACTTAGAAAAAAATTTAGTGCATGAAATGGATTTTTGAGTTTTGTGTTAATGTGTGGTATAGTGAATTGTAGTGTGATTGTATGATGATATAATAGGATGATATGAGGTGTGGAGTGGTTAAAATTGATGGAAATTCCTTGGATGTGAATTAGTGAGCAAATCGGCCTTTAGGCAAAAAGAGGTAAAATGATATTGTGTAAATTGCATGGATGATGTTTCATGCTTTAAATGGTAATTAGATGGGTTGTGTTGTGATTATAAAGTGGAAGAATCAATGAAAAATAATGAGTGGTATCATTTGGCATAAAAGAGCCTAGAGTGAAAGATTTAGCAAACGATGCGTAAAAGACGTAAAACGGAGAAACGACGATTGAATTAGCCTTTTGGCAACCTATGGAAGTGTAATAAAATGAGAAAGAAAATTTAGAAAAATAAATCCCTAAATAACACTAATATGGCTGAACCACTTTGTGGGAAAAAGGGGGATTTTGGTGTTTTTACGTTTTGTCGTAATTTGACGTAAACTGACGGCTATACATGGTTGTATAGGTTGCCGTACGTGGATTTAAACCCGGAACAGTGAAACAGTGGACTGCCCTTGGTTTTGGATCAAGTGGATTGAGGTAAGTGATGTGGTTTACACATATTATGTCGAAACTCATGAGTAGATTCAAAGTTCTAAGTGTGTGGAATGGTCCTCTGTGTAGGCGTTCCCTGTGAATCAAGCTGTAAGTGGAGTTCTGCGGAGCTCAGTGGAAGGAAAAAGAAAGGTAACCTCTTGGTACTGGGGCTTGTTCCCCTTTTTGTGTTCCACCTTGCTAGTTGATGGCAACGGTAGGAAGTGTGTATGAGTAGTGTAGAACAGCATGAGCATGCATGTGCATTATCACAGTGGGTACTTATGTACCAGATCTCTGGCCAGTAGATATTTTTAGCCTTCGGGCAAGTGTTTCCGGACTGCCACTGGATAGGTCTCCGAGAGGGAGTTCCAGTTGACCCAGGGTCGTGGTGTGTTATCCGGATAGGAGCACACTAGGTTGTCTCGGGTGTATATGGTTGGAAGGGGTACCTTGGTGGGTTGTTCTATGAACACGCCAGGGGTAGTACCCATAGGCGTATAGCCGAGGACATGGCGTGGTATTGGTAGCTACCATCCCGCATGTCGTAGTTGTTCTGATATATCCCCCCTTTCTCTAAATCCCTTGCTTTATCCCGTTTTATAACAGTGGTGTTGTTTTTATGCTATTTGTATACATCGAAGTGAACCATTGGGCGGAGTTTTCTCCAGAACCTCTTGGTTACTGAGATATATTCGTATATCTCACCCCGTCTCGGGGCATTTATTTCAGGAGGTAGCAGTGGCACAGGAGTGGCGGGCAAGAGGCCCTTAGGAAGATCATGAAGTGTTGTCATTAATTATCCATGATCATGTCATTTTAGTTATGAATTCATTTGTTAAGTAAAGTTGTAATATGTGGATTATTGTAAATTGAAGTTAAAGTGTAAGTGTAATTGTAATTCAGTATTGTAAATGTACCATGGATGTATGTAATATGATGGAAGGGCTTTAGGCCTATTATAGGTTTATGATTATCTGCATTATGTTTTATGCATGAAATTGAAAGTAAACTGTTTATGTTTTAAGTGTATATTGGATTGGGTTGTAAGTGCCCCAAGGCGTTGTTGGACCTTGTGTGTGCCACCCATTGGATTTTGCTGGATTTCAGGTGTAATAGTGGTGTTAAACAGGTTATGAAAATTTGGGGATTCTTGGAAATACAAAGGAAACTCTGGCGAATTTTCTGTAGAATTGGCAGTTTTTGGGTGAACTTTGGAGGAGCGTATCTCTCTCCATAGTGGTCCGATTGGGACGTGCCATACGCCATTTTGAAGCTTAAGATGTCCCCTACGTTGTGTCAAAAGCCTAGGTTCATTGGTGGTGTGCGCAGCCCATGGGGGCTGTTGTCACGCACTGCCCTGTTCTGGCCAGCACCAGTGGGCAGATTCGGGTCTGTGTTGGGAAATTAATTCCCGCTTCGTTACTTGGTCAAATTAAGCGTACGATATATCAAATCGAAGTTTGAGGTGTCTAGTTTATGGTGTAAAAGTTTGAGAGGCAGTGTCCTTGTGGTTAGGTGCAGTTTATTCCGTGAAGTTTGGACGTTTTAGGCTGTTTCGGAGTTGGTAGGCAATGTTGTTTGTCCAACTTCAAACGGCGATAACCGGAGCTCACGAGCTCGGAATTGAGTGTGTGATAGCTTGATAGAAAGGTAAGTGAATAAGGAAAAAAGATAACCTGGAGTTTAAGTTTGGATTTTTATTTTGTGTTCGTAGAAAAACAGATTGGCAAATCCTGTTAAGTGGTAAAAACGTAAAAGTGAGGAATTGGCTAAGTGGGTTTATGGGAACCCCTTAGTATCTTGTAGGTAATAAAATAAAGTGTATAAATAGTTAAGAAAGTCTTCCGCTAGTGTTTCAGTTACGGTCACAGCTTTTTATTATTACGCTTTTTATACTTTTACTGTTCGCGTAATAATCGGAAAAAGTTTATTCTCATTTTTATAAATGAACTGCTGTGATTGTAACTGCGCTTAATATCATAATTAATGTTAACAATACCGGTACGTAACGGGCTGTTACATTTTATGGTATCAGAGCAGTTTTGTTAGGGAACTCTGATAATATATATATATGTGTTGTGTGCTACATAGTTGTATGTAGATTCTTATCGATTACTGTATATGTAATTCCTTAGTGTGGGTCTGATCAATCCATTCCTTTGTGTTACATCTGTGGTCATCGTAAGAAGCCTGCGTAGTAACCTTGAAGCACCGAGTGTGAGTCTTTAGCCTGATGTTGTGGCTGCAGTGTTAACTGCTCCATGGACAAAGGATGGCAGTAAGTCAAGTATGAATATTAGAAGGCATAAAAAGAACAGACATAAATATTATATCCGACTTCGATGAAAGTCAAAAGAAAAGTGTATTATAAGCAACAGTGGTGTACAATTTATGATATGTACAATATGAGCATAGACGAACTTTGCAGTACTATGAAAGATAAACATATAACAGAGATGAGCTTATGAGATTGGTGAAATTCCAAGTATATGTGTAGTATAGTAAGACAGTTATGTACAAGTGGTCTTGGTGAATAGACTTCATCAAGGCGAGAGGTTTTGAACCTGAAGAATTATTGAGAAAAGGGAACAGATATTCGTATGCGTGAGTTAAACACGTCATGTTTGATTAGCAGTTATGAGACCAGGACAAGTGCGGTGCACTTGAATGAATTGGGATGGTCCAAGCAGAGAAGCAAATAGAATATTCGATGAGTAATCCTACGAGATTTAACCACTTGAAAGTATGATGCTGGTAGATTGGTAATGTGAGAGATATTGAAATATGGGAGTAAATTCCATAAAGAGGTAGTGTTGACTAAACACAAGTGAGGTGAACTAAGGATGAGTATATTATTATGTGTAATATGTATGAGGAAAAGTGAAGGAATTGCCATGGATGACACAAGATCTATGTACCATGAAGACACTATTGCAGTTAGTGGAGGTCGACTCAGATTGGCAGGCGTATCAGTGATAAAGGAACAGGATGGTTGAGATGTACAGTCATTGTACGAAAGTAATGAGAATTGTAAAGAAATTATGATCTTATGGTATATGTATAAGTACTACTAAGAGTAGTGCGCTTATGAAAGTATTGGTATTTGATACGGAGGGACAGACAGAGTAGAGGTAATTTCAAGGTAAAGGGATATTTTACAACCACCAAGGGTGGAAGTGATCAGGAAAATTGATGAGTTGCTCTACAGTATTGAGCATATGTTATGTGAGCCGTGACGGGCAATGGACTAGGACGGTGGCATAAGTTGTGAGTTATTGTTGTATAACAATAAGGTGAGATGGTATGATTAGTGAATGAATGAATGTAAAACTTAATGTGAAATCAAGTGATTAGTATACGAACCAAGTGGCAATAAAGTGCGAAAGTCAGAGGTTAATGAAAGAACTGATGTGTAAAGTGTGCAGAGAGTGTGGAATATTGTGGTCAGCAAGAGAGTTAATGTGTAATTCAAGATGAAAATGATAAGATTTGTTAGTGAACTGAGGTATAAATTCAGTGCAAGGATTGAGGTGAAGTAGTTATCTGTGATTCGACGAAAATGATTGGAAGATCCCTGTGTGATGGGAAATGTGAAACTTATACTGAGAAATTGAGATGTGTACAGAACTTTGAGAAAATTTAGCAATTATTGATTAGGGATTATGTTATGAACCATGGCAAGTGATTAGTCAAAGTAAAAGAGTAAACAATCTGTGAGAAGAATAAGCAAGGAAGAGATAATGGACTACGGACTGAACGGTAACAAGACAGAAGGAACTATTACGAGTTAGAAGATGTGTACGAAATTACGAAGAGAATGTGGATTATTATAACCATGACTATGTTATAAACCAGGTCAGAGGGGTAACCGAAACGAAAGTAAACTACCAGTGAGAAGAATGACACGAGAGAGTAAGATGAATTAACTTATATGTAACAGGTGTATATTATACCACTACGACTAAGAGTATGGGGGCAGCCCATGTGGTAATACAGAACAGTTTTGATGTTATATACAGAGGTGATACAGACACCAAATGGACTGGGTTCATGTGTGATCGGGAGTGCACGGTGTACCAGTTTGCTGTTATATACAGATGTATTATGAGTATAAATTTCTCTGTGCACTGGGTGCATGTAATATGATTGATAGTAGGGAGATCTCAGTGGGGGCCTATGTGCCAGGAGTGTATAGCTATCTCGGTGCGGGTTAAGTTCCCGGAGACTAGTAGTATTTGATATGAGTAATGAGAAACGAGGAAGTATTCCACATTGGTGTAACGGTTAGTATGGTGGAGATAATTTATGTAATTGCTCAAAGAAGAAACATTTGGGGGATGCCTTAGAATAGGGACAGCTAGTAGTAAGTCGTTTTTACGGCATGGATCATATGGGTGGATTCTCTGATCAGTGGGTCATGGCATCTGGGGCCCTTAGGACAGCAAGAGCTCGAGGGGTTAAACCTGTGAATGTTGTTACCCACTGTATTGAGAGAGTTTTTTCATATGGTTAACGCAAGATGCGAGGTCATATATTTGTAAATGGACAATAGTATGTCAGGTTTAGATATAAGAGTTGTGGCTTAGTGTGTAAGAACTCCGAAGTGTGATAGTGAAGCACTATTGTGGGTGTAAAGTAAGTCTGAGGAAATCAATTTTGTCTCTAAGTGAGGTAGCAAGTTAGTTGGAACCCTCGTCTTATGATGAATAAGGGATGATAGCGTGAGTTAAAGTTGACAGAATGAGTAAGTGCCCTTCTAGGAAGGCTAGTGATGATCAAGATTTCAGGTTAAAACAGTAAAGTGTTAGCCCTAAGGAAAAGATAAATTAAAATAGAGTCAAGTGCGAACGTGTATTCATAGATGGGAACTATAGTTGTAATTGATTACCAAAAAGTGAATAGCTTGGTTTTCCTGGTAAAGTAGATTGAGAAATGTTGTATGTAATCGCATATGCCACATATGGTGGAAAGTGGGTGGAAAATGCACAATGATTGATGATGTTTTGATTAAGTACTAATGAGGTATGGACGAGTGTGTGGTAATTTTGAATATTATGAGAGACTGATATACCAACTGGTGGGGAATTATAGAAGTGGTGACAATAATGGAATTGATTTTAAGTGATTTGATAAATGAGTGTCAAGGATTCCTAGCGAATAGGACTTGTATATGAGTGGTATGGCATTTTGAATAGTCCATCAGTTAATAGTGAAGTGGGTCCGAAATTGATTCGTTCCAAAGTGTTAAGTGGAAGTGAGTAAAGCTATAAGTAATAGTGTTTTGAGTTTGACATCCAGGATTAAATGATGATGATTATGAGAAAGTAGTATAAATGAGTGGAACATAAGGTTAAGTTATAACATCGGAGTAGAATGAAAGTTGAAAATAGTTAGTGGGTGAAAATATTAAGCATGAGTCCTCTATATGGAGGTCATTGATGAGTGTTGTGTTTAGACTGTGAGAGGTCAGAGTATGGGGTTGAGCTGATTGAGTAATAAAGTTGAGATGGTTAGTTAATAAAGATAGTAACAGTGAGTGTCAGTAATGAATATGATTAGTAGATAGAAAAATTCAGGAGTGCATTGTAGTTAAAGAACCTTAAAAGGTTAATCGAAGATATAAACGATTGTGAATTTCGTATCATGAAGGGAAAGATATGGTTATGAATACCTAAGAAGAGGTAAAGACCCGTGATAAGGAAAAATAAAGTATAGGAGTATAGAATTTAATGTGGGTAAGAATTATAAGAAACAACAAAGTGCCCAGGAAACTAGAAAGGATGTGCTTCGATGAAAGCTAAGAAAACAGCTAAATCATAAGAGTAGCAACAGTAATAGAAAGGACTCGTATGTCTGAGTATGGTTGAAACAGTGAGGACATCGAAAAGAGTTAAGTGCTAAAGGAAGTGTGAAGATACATGAAAACAATTAGAGCCTATTATGGAAACAACTAGAGATTTTTGGGGACGGCACTGGGACAGAAAGACAGATGAAGATGAAATTGAGATGAAGTGAGACAGACAAATTGTAATGTGGTCGTCTATTACCAATGAATTGGTGAAAGTGTAACAGTAAGCCGTGAAGAGCTTAAAGTATTGCGAATTGAAGGTCGTGGCGCCATAAATCACAAGTGTAAAAGGAGTATATGATGAACTACAGTGAGTGAAAAAGCAACAGTGGTTTAAGGAAACAGTGAAAGATATAATGAGTTAAGGGGTCAGATACCCGAAGTTATCAAGTTTGTAAAGGACGAAGTAATCATGGATACCGCAGAAATGAGATTTTCGATTACACCCCGTGTTACGGGACCGTTAAGATGTAATTTTGCGGACAAAATTCTAAAAGGTGGGGTGATTATAACACCTCATAATTCTAAAATAAGTAATTAAAGTGTTAAGTGAGAAATTAAGTGAAGGATTAGTGAAAATCCCAAAGAATAGGCCAAAATACAAAGAAAGGGCAAAACGGTAATTAGCCAACACGCAACCCTAGGAAGGTAAAAAATTGAGCAGGAGGTCTCAGATGATAAAAATAAGCCTGGAAATGGATTCAGAACAAAAAATTGAGTGGATAGGCAAGTTTCAGAAAAATCAGTGAATAGTGTTTTTCGCGGGTAAAAATACTGCAGTCAGATTGCACCGTAAAACGTGCCAGTGGAATTTTGAGCTCTAGGTTTCAAATATTGATTTTAAATGGTCCATAGAAATAGGAAATATGATTTCTGATAATATTTGAGGGATTTAAGTCAATTTGTGGAAGTTTGTCAACGGAGCGCGCTGTACCTTAAAGCAGTGTTTTTCCGAACAACCGGAAAGCTCCAAATTTTTATCTGAGTGAGTAAAATTAAAGGATTTTGTTAAGATGAAAAATTATAATTTCTCATTAGGTTTTTAAATAGTGAATTTTAGTGATGACCGGAGGGAAATTCGGGTGAGTTTTAAATCACGTGGGATCCGGTACCCACTTAAAGTCAAATAAACAATTCTTAAACACTATTCCTCTCATTTCTTTCCCGTATTCTTCCTTCCCAACAGCCCCTCCCCCTTCCATTTTCGTTTTTTTTTTGTTTCTTTGATTGATTTCTTCATAACTTCATCAATTCTTAACCGAATCGGACGATTCTTGTCTTGAAATTCGATGGAAATCATCATCCGAACACAACCCACCGATTAGTTTCCCTCAAAACCCTCTCTATTGTGAGAAAAAAGGCATATACAGCCACGAAACTTTTGGGAATTTTGTGATTTTGGGGTTGATTTCTTGAGCCATTGCTTGTGGAGTTCTAGGAGGAGTCTTGTGACGTAATTGTGGGTAAGTTTCAACACCTCTCATGGATTGATTTGAAGATTTATTTTTGAAATTGTTTATGCACCCTAAAGAGGGCTTGTTTGATTTGTGTTGTTAGAGAGCTCAAATGGAAAATGTCTATTAGATGATAATGTCTTAGAATGATGTATTAATGCTAGAAATGCAAAGAAAATTTTAAGCGAAAAAAAGTGAATTTTAACTTAGAAAAAAATTTAGTGCATGAAATGGATTTTTGAGTTTTGTGTTAATGTGTGGTATAGTGAATTGTAGTGTGATTGTATGATGATATAATAGGATGATATGAGGTGTGGAGTGGTTAAAATTGATGGAAATTCCTTGGATGTGAATTAGTGAGCAAATCGGCCTTTAGGCAAAAAGAGGTAAAATGATATTGTGTAAATTGCATGGATGATGTTTCATGCTTTAAATGGTAATTAGATGGGTTGTGTTGTGATTATAAAGTGGAAGAATCAATGAAAAATAATGAGTGGTATCATTTGGCATAAAAGAGCCTAGAGTGAAAGATTTAGCAAACGATGCGTAAAAGACGTAAAACGGAGAAACGACGATTGAATTAGCCTTTTGGCAACCTATGGAAGTGTAATAAAATGAGAAAGAAAATTTAGAAAAATAAATCCCTAAATAACACTAATATGGCTGAACCACTTTGTGGGAAAAAGGGGGATTTTGGTGTTTTTACGTTTTGTCGTAATTTGACGTAAACTGACGGCTATACATGGTTGTATAGGTTGCCGTACGTGGATTTAAACCCGGAACAGTGAAACAGTGGACTGCCCTTGGTTTTGGATCAAGTGGATTGAGGTAAGTGATGTGGTTTACACATATTATGTCGAAACTCATGAGTAGATTCAAAGTTCTAAGTGTGTGGAATGGTCCTCTGTGTAGGCGTTCCCTGTGAATCAAGCTGTAAGTGGAGTTCTGCGGAGCTCAGTGGAAGGAAAAAGAAAGGTAACCTCTTGGTACTGGGGCTTGTTCCCCTTTTTGTGTTCCACCTTGCTAGTTGATGGCAACGGTAGGAAGTGTGTATGAGTAGTGTAGAACAGCATGAGCATGCATGTGCATTATCACAGTGGGTACTTATGTACCAGATCTCTGGCCAGTAGATATTTTTAGCCTTCGGGCAAGTGTTTCCGGACTGCCACTGGATAGGTCTCCGAGAGGGAGTTCCAGTTGACCCAGGGTCGTGGTGTGTTATCCGGATAGGAGCACACTAGGTTGTCTCGGGTGTATATGGTTGGAAGGGGTACCTTGGTGGGTTGTTCTATGAACACGCCAGGGGTAGTACCCATAGGCGTATAGCCGAGGACATGGCGTGGTATTGGTAGCTACCATCCCGCATGTCGTAGTTGTTCTGATATATCCCCCCTTTCTCTAAATCCCTTGCTTTATCCCGTTTTATAACAGTGGTGTTGTTTTTATGCTATTTGTATACATCGAAGTGAACCATTGGGCGGAGTTTTCTCCAGAACCTCTTGGTTACTGAGATATATTCGTATATCTCACCCCGTCTCGGGGCATTTATTTCAGGAGGTAGCAGTGGCACAGGAGTGGCGGGCAAGAGGCCCTTAGGAAGATCATGAAGTTTTGTCATTAATTATCCATGATCATGTCATTTTAGTTATGAATTCATTTGTTAAGTAAAGTTGTAATATGTGGATTATTGTAAATTGAAGTTAAAGTGTAAGTGTAATTGTAATTCAGTATTGTAAATATACCATGGATGTATGTAATATGATGGAAGGGCTTTAGGCCTATTATAGGTTTATGATTATCCGTATTATGTTTTATGCATGAAATTGAAAGTAAACTGTTTATGTTTTAAGTGTATGCTGGATTGGGTTGTAAGTGCCCCAAGGCGTTGTTGGACCTTGTGTGTGCCACCCATTGGATTTTGCTGGATTTCAGGTGTAATAGTGGTGTTTAACAGGTTATGAAAATTTGGGGATTCTTGGAAATACAAAGGAAACTCTGGCGAATTTTCTGTAGAATTGACAGTTTTTGGGTGAACTTTGGAGGAGCGTATCTCTCTCCATAGTGGTCCGCTTGGGACGTGCCATACGCCATTTTGAAGCTTAAGATGTCCCCTACGTTGTGTCAAAAGCCTAGGTTCATTGGTGGTGTGCGCAGCCCATGGGGGCTGTTGTCACGCACTGCCTTGTTCTGGCCCCATGGGGGCTGTTGTCACGCACTGCCTTGTTCTGGCCAGCACCAGTGGGCAGATTCGGGTCTGTGTTGGGAAATTAATTCCCGCTTCGTTACTTGGTCAAATTAAGCATATGATATATAAAATCGAATTTTGAGGTGTCTAGTTTATGGTGTAAAAGTTTGAGAGGCAGTGTCCTTGTGGTTAGGTGCAGTTTATTCCGTGAAGTTTGAACGTTTTAGGCTGTTTCGGAGTTGGTAGGCAATGTTGTTTGTCCAACTTCAAACGGCGATAACTGGAGCTCACGAGCTCGGAATTGAGTGTGTGATAGCTTGATAGAAAGGTAAGTGAATAAGGAAAAAAGATAACCTGGAGTTTAAGTTTGTATTTTTATTTTGTGTTCGTAGAAAAACAGATTGGCAAATCTTGTTAAGTGGTAAAAACGTATAAGTGAGGAATTGGCTAAGTGGGTTTATGGGAACCCCTTAGTATCTTGTAGGTAATAAAATAAAGTGTATAAATAGTTAAGAAAGTCTTCCGCTAGTGTTTCAGTTACGGTCACAGCTTTTTATTATTACGCTTTTTATACTTTTACTGTTCGCGTAATAATCGGAAAAAGTTTATTCTCATTTTTATAAATGAACTGCTGTGATTGTAACTGCGCTTAATATCATAATTAATCTTAACAATACCGGTACGTAACGGGCTGTTACACTTTCTAGTGTTGATGGGTAAAAATCCAATTTTTCTTTTCTGGGTGGTTTTATTTCAACAGGCTAGTGTCAGAGGAATGTTCCCCTGCTTGGTTTTTTTTCTTCTTTTTTATTGGTCTCTTGTTTGTTGCTTATTTTGGTAAAATTAGTGAAGTACACAACGATATAGGGTGTTACATCACATCACATCACATGGTTGAGTTCTGGCTTTTGAAGTTGATGGTGTTACTGTTGGTGTACGATGGATGGACTGCATGTATTGGCTTTTTTCCATATATGGAAACTTAGTTAGCTGGTACTTAAAGACATATATAATTGGAGAGTGTACTGTTGGTACATAAGATGTGTAGGTGAAGTATATTGATATAGGGGGTGTCCACAGTAACAATGGTAGAGACCAAAGCCCTAGTGGAACGTCCCATGGTGTGCATCAAAGGGAGGTGTGTGAAGTGGCTAAGGTGGAGCCGGAGAGTAACCCCTTCTTCCATGTGAGAAGGGGTATTTAGAGTGAGATCTCTAATCCACCTAGCCAGCCTAGCCTTTTCAGGCTAGGCATGCTGAATCCCTGCCAGTGTGCAGGGACAACCATCTGCATGGGAAAGAAGGGAAATCCTATGCTTCCTTCTAGAAGTGAACCTTTTTGACCGGCCCCGGTGGTTGGGCCTACGTAAGTGGGTTATCCGGAATAAGAGTTTCTAATGTTTGCTGCTTAAGTTGGAAATACTTCCAGTTCCTTTCTGCTACTGACAGTGCATTATGGGAAGAAAACATTTGTGAAGTGCTAAATAATGATTTGTGGCTCTCAGGATGATTGAAATACAGCCATTTGTCTTAGGGATACGGTCATGTGAAGTAACAAGTAACAACCAAGAATGCCTCGTTGGAGTTTCCTAATTTAGTATCTATTAATGAAAACGTAGGGGTGGCCTGTGGTGAACAAGGACTTAGTTTACGTGACACTGTCCATCTAGAGCAAATAATAATCCATGGAAAAAGTAACCTTTCATGCCTTAGTCTCTTGAGTGTGTCCCTTGTGCTCCTCTAAACGAGGCAGTTGGTAGAACAAGTCTATTTTAAGAGAATTTCAAGAGTGACAACTAACAATAATTAGGAGATAGGAGTAATTGACAATGCACATTCTCACCTAAGGATATTTGCACAAGTCTTTGTTAATCTATCAAATATTATATATTCATATATATCTTATACCTGATGATATTATTAAGATATAAGCAAATATTGCTATGATTTTGGGCTGATTTGTTGGGTAAAACACTAAAACTTGATATCCCCTATGTTTAAGCTTTTGCTTAATTTTATTGGCAGCAGCACAACATAAAAACTAGTGTTCATTTCTATATTTAATTTCATAGGCTGTACTCTGTAGAGTGCCTTGCTGCTATCATAGAACCTTAGAGTTTGCTGTCCTTCAGCGTCCAGAATCAATAGCAATACATAAATTTGTGTTCCCAAAATCCCATCTTTCTTCCATGCTTTCTGCATGCTTTTCTTCTTTTGTCCCCATCTCTGTTTTTCTTTTAATTGGTTGGACCTTACATAATTTTTCATTCATATTATTAAATATACTCAGTGACATCAAGAGAAGAGGTAGAGTTTTCACTTCTATTCTACTATAGTCATCTTAGAAATTATAGTTTCATAAGTTGTTTTGGTGAGACATTCTTGTGAATTGTTAATGAATTATGGTTTATTACCTAATAACTAGTATAGTTTTCACTTATTTATGCACCATTGTAGTTTCTTCTCTTTCTGTTTTTTGAAACAAACATCTTTTTAACTAATGTATACGAAGTTCTTGAAGTAAACAATGTTTTTTGAAGGAAAGATGAGCTAAAGAGTATATTTGTTTTGCAGGAGCTGGCTTATTGACATTGTAGGATTTGCAAAGAAAGTGAAAAATACTTCTTTGTCATCAGCTGGTCAAATCAAGGACTTTGGAGCATATCGTGAATGCCCAAAATGTCATTACCATATTGATAACAGTGATGTATGCTCGAATTCAACATAATATTCAATCTCAATCCATATATTATTCTTGAAAATTACACATGCACCAAAATAGAGAAATGTTATAAGTCTATAAGCAATAAACACGGCTCTTATAGTAGAGTTCTTGATGTTACCATGAAGTTTGTACATGCTCCAATTCCTTTAACTTAAATTTTTCTTCTTTTGGCTCATACAATTAATTCAAGTTCTTAATGTTAAAAGTTTGCAAATTTCACCTTCATACTAGGATTAAATTCTTGAAACAGTTATGCATAAATTTTGATTGATTGCAGATGTTTCATTTGGAATATTCCTTTGCCTGTGTAGGTTTCTTCTGAGTGGCCTGCCTTTCCTGCTGGTGTAAAGTTTGACCCTTCTGATGTTGAACTTTTACAACATTTAGCAGCAAAATGTTGTATTGGAAACAAAGAGCAACACATGTTTATCCATGAGTTCATCCCTACTATAGAAGGAGACCAGGGCATTTGCTACACATCCAGAAAATCTTCCAGGTGAGGGTTCTCTGTTCTTTTCCTTTCAGATATTTAAACATTTACCATTCTTTTCACAATACTCAATTGACTAATACACCAACAAAATGAAGTTAATATGCTAAACCTGACAAAAATATCAAAGAAGACTACTTAAAACCTTCCTGACTTAGTGGGCAAGCAAGGTATTAATAATTATCTTCTAATTCACTTTATACAATCCTGGCTATTGAATTTGCAAGTTGGTGTTATTAAGAGATTTGAACCCATATATAAAGCAGAGGAGATAAATGATCATAATTATCATACATAATACAATTATGAAAAATTGGAATGGACTTACTTGATGTCAATATAATGGAATAGACAGATGAATGTATGTAGTATGAGGAATTAAATCCGAGCCCAAGAATGTGCCTACTTAAGACAAAAAATTTAGAAGCGTGAGGTGGGAGCTTATAAACTCACTCACTCACCTTCTACTAGTTGTCCAATGTGGGACTTCTTAAACCCACACATCCCTTCAACTTCCCTTTTCTCTTTTCTTCCTTAACCCACTTCTTATTCATAACTAATAGATTGTCTACACAATTATACATAAATTCCAACAGTTGGCTCTGACCAATTCCAGACTAAATGCATTTTTTCTGGAGCACCTTCTCTAATCAAATTATACCTGTTTTGTTTCAGGTGCTAAGAAAGATGGGAGTAATGTCCATTTCTTTCATAGAACAGTTAATGCATATGCTACTGGACAAAGAAAGCGTAGAAAGATTCATCATCAACATGGATTGACTGAGGAGCATGTGCGGTGGCACAAGACTGGTAAAACCAAACCTGTAATAGAAGATGGAGTACGTAAGGGCTTTAAAAAGATCATGGTTCTTTATATAAGATCTAAGAAAGGGTCCAATCCATATAAATCCAATTGGGTGTTACACCAGTACCATCTAGGGAGTGAAGAAGATGAGAGGGATGGTGAATATGTGGTTTCAAAAATCTTTTATCAGCAGAATAAGCAGACTGAGACAAATGAAGAGAATTCAGTGGTTGAAGATTCTGACATGGCACCGCAAACAAGTCCAAGAACCCCAAAAACAAATCCTCCATGTCGACCTCGTTCAGGCAAATGTGTTGATTGTGATGACAATTTTGATGAAAATGAACTTCTGTCATTCAGCCAGGTGTGTAGTAGCCATTCTATTTACATTTAGTTTGCTTTGATGATTAATTTAAACTTTGAGGAAGCTATGATGATCATCTTGTATGAAATTCAAATGAAAAAGAAAAATCAAATACAA
Organism: Gastrolobium villosum; assembly: GCA_032173675.1. NCBI lineage: Eukaryota > Viridiplantae > Streptophyta > Magnoliopsida > Fabales > Fabaceae > Gastrolobium > Gastrolobium villosum. The sequence continues at coordinate 2,551 of JAVKPL010001874.1, read as the reverse complement.
CATTCCACCTCAGAAACAAGCATAGCATTCAAGATTGCATTTGTATTTCAACTTCTAGTCCTACAAAAACATTTGATGGACACATCTTAGAAACAAGTGAACTTGATTTTCTCTTAAATTTTGTTTTTAAGTAATCAAAATAGAAGTAAGGTCATATAACCTTTTTACACTCTTTTTCCAAACAAGTACATTCTTTGGTTTGTTTTTGAAATGTGAATATTTATGAACTAGGATGCCAAGTCTATACCTGGAAAATCACATGCCCCACCATCTGATGTTCAAAATGAGGACAATATGGGTGAACCTGCATGGTTAGCTGGTGAATCACAGGCTGTTGTTGAAAACTGTGACTTTGATGGCTTAGAAGACATCTTATTATGCAAGGAGATGTTAGATTCTTCTACCCTCTTAAATGATTCTGGATTGAACTCTACCACTTTCAACAGCTTTGCTTGCACTGCAAATAATTTGGCTGTAAATGATAATGTATCTTATGGAATTTCTTTCCTTGACACCCTGGAATTGGATACTCCTCCAGATTTTGATCTTTTTGTAAGCATAAACTTAATCTTCTATAGTTCTCCAATATATTATCATTCTTTCATTGCTCAGTGATTCTGATTTTTCATGCAGAATTTGCAATTTTGTTCTCAAGACAGTATCCTTCAGTGGATGGACAAGTTATAAGGTGTAATTGTGAAGCATGTTCTACTTAATGCTGATGCTTAATCCGAAAGTGTTCTAGGATAGCGTGTATAGTACATTTATCCATATCATTTTTCAGTTGCAATGATCTTTCTGTTCCTACTTGCATGAAGCTCAGGTTGTCACCATTTGGTGCTTACTAGCAAAAATTATATGGTGTCTCAGGTTTATGGACTGTTGCAATTTCTAAGTGATGTTATAAAGCTAAACTATTAAGCTGATGAATATGGAGAAAACTAACAGTTCATTATGAAACAAACAATTGAATGATTTGTTTTTCATGTCAACTAGTTTTATATATAACAACATTCATGATTTGTTAAATTATGTCTAGCACTACATTTTATTTATATTATGCTATTTTTGTTAGTTCATAGTCACAAACTCCACGGATATAGTTTTATATTAAATCATCAACCTGAGATTTTGCTAATTAACTCAGCCCATAATTTTTAATAATTAATTTTTTGGACATACAATCTTGTGCTTTAGAATGTTATGCAGTATTACAATGTCTAGTTTAGGGGTGTTTATCGATCGATTCAAACCGCGGTGACCGAACCGAAAAATTGATAACCGAAAAATTAAAAATAAAATAAAAAATCGCAAATTTTAATTAGATCGGATCCGTTTTCAGTTTGGTTGGTGAAAACCGATCCAATATATTAATTCCTCTCTATCTACTTGGATCTTTCCCCAATTATAGTCCAAGAAATTCTAAACCCAAGACCCACTAACCCATTAGCTAAGTCCAAGAAAAATCTACGTGCATCCCATCAGTAAAATTTCATCTGTGTAGAGTTTCATATCTCATTGCCCAAAAAAATTAGATCATCATTTGCTTATGCTTGTGTTTCAAAAAAATTTTTTACAAAGCCAATACATATAAAATATATGTTATTTGCACAATAATCATTAAATAAATTTTAGGCTTTTCAAAAAAATAAAAAACTGATCCAATCCAAACCAAAAAAAAAAATTGGATTGGATTAGATCGGATCAGATTTGAAAAAAAAAATCAAACCGAATATATGATTATATGATGAAACCAAAGGGGTTGGATTGGATAATTTTTTCTTCCAAAACCAATTCAGACCGTGAACACTATCTAACCCAATTCAACATATTATCATTAGAACTAGGTCAAGTTTAAACAATCTTTACAAGGTTAAATTTGGTTTAGTTCTTGTGATTAAATACTTTATTTTGAATACTAAATGATGCATCACATTCCCATATTCCGCACAAGCGGTACACAAATGATTAAATTGAGACAAATTTTGAGAAGTAAATGACTAATTTTAAAAAAATTGGTCTTGAGAAAGAGATATTAAAACGAATAATTTTCCCGCTTCGCAACTTGCCTTTTAAGAATGGATTATTTTTAATTTTCATTATTTGACGTGGAATAATCATGAAACTATATATTCATCCAACAATTGTTCAACTGAGTTATGAAAAGTGTCACATTTGTATCACGTGCTAAGATAAATGAGAACTCCAATTTTTGTTTATACACTTTTTCATAGAATATTAATTTAGTTTTTAAAATATTATTACATCAATTAGGTGCCTGAATAATTTTTAACATCAAAATAGTTAGAAAGCTATTATTAATTGAGATTAAATTAATAACGTTTGATGATAATATATAATAATTTGAAGAAAGTTTAACATTTGGATATATTGGTATACCTCAACCTAATCGGCCCAAGTTCATCACAAGGCTCAGAAGTAATTCCTTTTCATAATATTGTTAATGAACTAGTTAGATATCGAGGGTTCAATTCTAATTTTGAAGATTCTCAAGATTCTAATGCAGAGGTCATGAATGAGATCATGCAAG
>JAVKPL010001873.1:0-17610 GCA_032173675.1 Gastrolobium villosum | reverse complement strand
AAATTTTTTTTAGTTACTCATTAGTAGGTCTTGCTAAGATGTATTATAAAATTATTGAAGACAGATTACTTAAAAACTTAAGTTAGTGGATTGAATTGGTCGTTTAATTCGGTTCTCGCTATCAGTTTGAGTTGGATGAGATTATTATTTATCATGATATAAGAGTTTCATTGATCAAGTAGTTATAACTTCAATTCTCATTTTAATGTTTTTAAATAAGTATAAAGTAGAACAAAAAAATAGGCTAATACAATATTCGCGCTTCAAACAGGCCAAATAGCTCGAGTTAGAGGATATGCTAGAGAAGTATAATATAAATTGAAAACCCATCGTTGATAAGCTTAAACTTTTTTTACAAACCTATCAAGAGCCTACAAGAAATAAATTAAATAAGTAATATATAAGTGGAATCACCATGAGTCTATTATTTTCTTATTGGGTTTTTGGGTTAAAAATAATTTCTAAAAAGGTTTTGGATTAATATGTAAAATCATGTTGAAAGACCTGAACTTCCAGAAATTAGGGAAATCGTTATCATTTGGCTAACTTCCATTCAATCACACTGAGGTTAACTTCAAAACAAGATGTGACTCAACTGAATAAAGATGTTGCTTTTACGCCAATGATTCTACATAACCTGTAATGTGAGTCCAAAATTTTGTATATGGTCCTTAAGGTGAAAGGTGCAAGACGAAAGAGGCCTAAAGTGTGATGAAGGGTTGAAACGAACTTCCATTACAGCAAAAGACAATTTTGATGTTTAAGTATGATCTACAACCATTGGGGAGCTTTCGATTCAAAGGTCACAAATATATGATTTTCAAAATAAAAAAATTAAAAAAAAAAGTCCCCAACAACCCACCCACTTAACTCTGGTCCACAGATACTGAATCTTTTTAACTATTTCGACCACAAAGTAAGATTCAAAATCTAAAAAAGAGTTACCGGAAAATTCCATGGCGAACATGACATTTGATTCCTCCGTTATTTAACAGTTTAAACACGCAATTTGCTTAATAGAAGTGTCACTTGGGCCTGGCTCATTCGTGAACTTGAACTATTTACTAGGAGAGAAATCCTATATTTTATTTAACAATCTTATCCTATGCAATTATCTCTGTAGTTATGTATGTTTGGTTTGAGGGTTATTTTTAGATGCATGACAAAATTTCTCAATAAAAATTATTCTTTTATTGTATGAATATCATATGAATTTTTGCTTATTCATAATAAACGAATGCTTTTTTCATTTCATTTTTTTTGGTGCACAATTTTTTATCTAAAATAAAAATAAAATTTTTATTTTAAACAAAAAAGTCTATTTTTTATTTACCTAGAATTTAAATCTTATCATATACACTTCATTTTTAACCATTGTTGAGCTGAGCATACCCGCGCAGTCATTTTCTCTTGTTCACCGGAGTAAACGGAGGAGCCACCCTTGAACATCAAACAACAATCTTATTGAGATAAACATATTTGAACATAATTTATACTCTACCGGAGCGCACGGAGGAGTCACCTTCAATGCAATCGAACATCAAATAACTTCAATTTTTTTTTAGGTAAACATGTTTGAACACAATTATTATTAATTTCTGTTTTAATAAATAGCGTAGACGTATAAGAATGGAATGAAACATAAAATGTAACATGTAACATATAGGTTGTGTTTTATGTTTGGTGCAATTTCCAAAATAGAATGGATGGCTTATGGCTACATGGGATTAAAAAGTGGTACGCTTTGGTTTCAGAAAAAATGGATAGAATCAAAGGAGAGCAAAACTGAACTGAATTGTTTTATTTTGTGTTCCATTTCGTTCGGTTTGGTCGGCGAACGTTACCAAATTAAAGTAGGGAAATATTATTCTTATGCAAGATAAAACTCTTTCCTACACGTCCATCGATTTCCGTGTAATTTTTTTATAAGTGAGTGGGCCCCACCCATTATTGTCTTTATGGTAGTAGAGAACTACTCTCCTACAACATAATATTAATAAAGCCCATTAAAATATGTTGATTATAAAAAGAGGTTTGATTTTCTCATGTCGCATGAGAAATAAATTCTCATATTGTGGTGGTGGACCCCACATTTATTAAAAAAAGAAAAAGAAAAGAAAATTTTTGCATGCAACTCGAAAGATCACAAACATGAAAATTCAATTATGATGCAAAGTGAGAAAATGTTTTACCTTATAAAAATGCTGCCCTCACATAAGCCTTATGCAGTTTCAAAGAAGCTACGTCAGCCATCATGTTGTAACTTGTAAGTTTTTTTCCCCAATTATATTCAACTTGAGCATTTGCATTGGGTCAAGTACAGAGACATCTTTTCCTGTTTCAAGAAAAAATGGTAACGCAACTTTATTTACACAAGCTGAGTTGTCCTAGAATGTCTTATTCGAGTAAATCTCAGCTATCATTTAATTTTTTCTCTTTCCAAATGACATGTTATTTTTTGTCTACTTATCACGGAATGAATGGGAGTAGCACTGATGTTACTACGGTAGCACTAAAGATTTATTCGTCTCATTAACACTACACAAGACACACACCACATGTTCATAAGCATAATTCAGATTAATTTACACTATTTTCAGCAACTAATCATGTGCTGCTCTTTCAAGCAGTTAACTTTAGTTGAGTTCTCCTAGGCTTATAAGAAGGGCACAATAATATCAGTTCTAAAACGTCACACAAAATTAATTGTACTTTTCCAAGTACACTTATATAAATTATGTAGTTCCCCAACATAGGTATTAGCTTCTGTGTTCAAGTAGATGCAGTAAACTTCATTGAGTAAGATACTTGGATAAAGATGGATGTGAAAAATTCTCTGGAAATAACTAGAAGTGGTAGCTGTGGTTATGATGATGATGGGCATGCCAAAAGGACGGGTAAGATTCTCTAGATGCAGTTTTATTGGTTTTCTTTTTTGAATTTGAATCTGAATTTTGGTTTTGCCATAAATTCTGCCAGGAACTTTAAGGAGTGCTGTGGCTCATATCATCACAGCTGTTATTGGTTCTGGTGTTCTGTCTCTTGCATGGAGTACTTCACAATTAGGATGGATTGGAGGTCCAGTTGCCTTGCTTTGTTGTGCAATTGCTACTTATATTTCTTCATTCCTCCTATCTGATTGTTACAGAATTCCTGATCCTGTAACTGGGAAAAGAAACTACTCTTACATGGATGCTGTTAGAGTCTATCTTGGTAGTAACACATTGAAAACTCTTTCCCATGTGCTTGTACAATCAATCTAGCCAGAGACTTATATGTGCTTTTATGAACTACCACAAATTCTAATTGCATTTTGTGTTAGTATAGGTGTTAGAAGGACATGGGTGGCTGGTTTCCTTCAATTTTTGACCTTGTATGGGACTGGTATTGCTTATGTAATTACCACAGCAACCAGTTTGAGGTACTTCTCCTGTTAAACCCCTCATGTTCTCTTTTACTATTTTTTTATGTGATATCTGAGAGACTGGGAAGGGCCGGCTTGGCTCAGGGGTAAGCTTGCTTGTCGTGGTGTGTCAGGTCGCGGGTTCGAATCAGTCTCTCTGCAAAAAGCAGGGGGAAAGACTGCCTTGAGTATTCCCTTCCCCAGACACTCACGAAGTGGGTATTTGAACTGGGTCGGCCCTTTTATATCTGAGAGACTGGCTTATTGATTTTATTCTATTTTTTTGGCCATAAGGTAAATGACATGTTTATTCTACTAATACAGGGCGATTCTGAGATCAAATTGTTATCACAAGGAAGGGCATCAAGCTCCTTGTGGTTATGGGGCTAATTTGTATATGATGCTGTTTGGACTTGTTCAGGTTGTGATGTCATTCATACCAGATCTCCACAACATGGCATGGGTTTCAGTTGTTGCTGCACTTATGTCTTTTACATACTCTTTCATTGGACTAGGACTTGGCATAGCAACAGTCGTAGGTAATATTCATTTGCTGTCAATTTAAGGTTCAGCTTATTTTGTCAATTTCAAGTTTTCTTATGATTAAAGCAACAAGATGAAGAAAGAACAATATTATATTACTGTCCTAAAGGACTAAAACCCATATCATGTTACTATATTGTTAAAACAATGAAGGCCAAAAAGTTGAAATGCTGAATCATGCATGAGGAGATAAACTATATTATGATATCTACTTAGAATTAGAGAGCTGAAGGAGAACAATGGTTAATAGGACTTTGGTTGTACTTGCAGAAAATGGAAGAATTAAGGGGAGTGTAACAGGAGTACCAGCTGCTAATATTGCTAACAAAATATGGTTAATCTTCCAAGCACTTGGTGACATAGCCTTTTCCTATCCATACTCGATCCTCCTTCTTGAGATACAGGTACTTAACATTTCATATTCAAATTGGGTGTGTAGAGGGTGATGCAAGGCAGAAAAGAAAATATTTGTAGCTGAAGATTGTATTTGTTAGAGAAATATAATATAAAATTATTATTTTGGTCTTCAATCAGTAACTTAAACTTTTGGGTTGGGTTGAGTGAAGTTCAAATATCCACTTCGTGAGTGTCTGGGGAAGGGAATACTTTAGGCAACCTTTCCCCTGCTTTTTGCAGAGAGACTGATTCGAACCCGCGACCTGACACACCACGGCAAGCAAGCTTACCGCTGAGCCACGAAATAATTATTCTAATTATTCTAATTCTATTAATAAATGGTCACGAGTTTGATTCTGATTATTCTAATTCTATTAATAAATAATTATATATTATGGAATTTCTTAACACAATTTAATATAGATTTTGCATTTTCCACCCGTCAAATTTAATGAACTATAGTGTGAAGGAGTGTATTAGAGAAAAATAATATGAAACTAATATTATGGTCTTCATCTATTTGTTTAAACTTTTTAATTGAGTTGAAACTATAGGGAATTGATTTTTTATTTTTATTTTTATTTTTTGTTGAGAAAAGGACACTCTGAAGTCTCCTCCACCAGAAAACCAAACCATGAAAAAGGCCTCCATGATTGCAATCTTCATTACAACATTCTTCTACCTCTGCTGTGGATGCTTCGGATATGCAGCTTTTGGAAATGCAACACCAGGAAACCTCTTAACGGGTTTTGGATTTTATGAGCCTTATTGGCTTATTGACTTGGCTAATGTTTGCATTATTATTCATTTGGTGGGAGGATATCAGGTACTACTAATCTTACTTATCAAAGTTAACTCATATTAAATCATGAGTAGCAATATTCTCACTATCAAAATTTTCCAGTGCCAACTTACTACCTATCTAATCACCATTGAATTATCATTTTCTTTCTCTTCAATTTTTTTTTAACATTCTCTCTCTTTGATCCAATGGTGATTAGATAGATAGTGAATTAGTAGTAAAAAAATTTGGTAGTCAAAATATCCTCCCTCTTAAATCATTTACAATCTTTAATGATTCCAAATAGAACTATAATGAAACTATTTTATTAGCAACATGTATTCTTTCGCTCTCACTTCATGTTACCTAACTATTAATATTTGTTCTTCATGTATATGTTCTTCTCATCAGATTTACAGTCAACCAATATATAGCACCGCTGATAGATGGTGTTCAAAAAAATTCCCCAACAGTGGCTTTGTGAATAACTTCTACACAGTGAAACTGCCTCTATTGCCAGGCTTTCAGATAAATATTTTCAGGTTCTGTTTCAGAACAGCCTATGTGATTTCAACCACTGGACTTGCAATTCTGTTTCCTTACTTCAACCAAGTTCTTGGAGTGTTAGGAGCCATAAACTTTTGGCCATTGGCTATATATTTCCCAGTGGAGATGTACTTTGCACAGCAGAAAATTCAAGCTTGGTCAAGAAAATGGATTGTTCTTAGGACATTTAGCTTTGCTTGCTTTCTTGTGACAGTAGTGGGTATGATAGGTTCACTTGAAGGAATCATTAGTGAGAAACTTAGGTGAAAAGTTTATGCCATTTCCCTAAATATTGTTTACCTAATTATAGTTTGTAGATTGATTGTATGATCTTTCGTGTAATTTAGTTTCGTGTTAATGCTCCTTGATGTTTGATGCTCGCCTTGTTTAGTTGTATATCTCATTAGTTATTGGCTATGATGCACGGACACGGACACGGACACGGGACACGGGACACGACACGACACGCCGACATGTTAATTCTAAAAAATGTCATATTTGGACACGTTTTGATATTAAATAAAATTTTTAATATATATAATATAATTTATATTTAATACATATAAGAGTACATGATAAGTAATATAACTAATCAAATATTTAAATTTCATAACATAAATAAAAATAAAAATAATTTTTTGTACTTTGTTAATTTTTCATATCATATTTCATAATAGAAAAAAATTAATTTATAAATTATTTTTTTATTTAGTTAATAAAATAAAATTAAGATTTAAAAAAAACGTGTCCCAGCGTGTCCGAAACGTGTCCGAACGTTGACTGCGTGTCCGAAAAACGTGTCGGAACGTGTCGGAGAGTTGACCGCGTGTCCCCAAATGTTGACCACGTGTCGAACGTGTCCGAGCGTGTCGGAGCGTGTCCGTGTCGGACACGTGTCCGACACGTAAATTTTGAAAAAAAAGCTGTGTCCGTGCTAGGTAGGTTATTGGTTTTCATTTTCGGAAAGGTTATACTTACTACCTAATTTTCTTACTACTTGTTACTATCAAATCTTAACCGTTGATTTCCATCGATCTAACAGTTATAATTTATTACAAATTAATAATTAATAAATAAATATGATCCCATAAATTACAACAGTTAAATTGACGGAAATTAACGGTTAAGATTTGATAGTAACAAGTAGTAAGAAAATTAGGTAGTAAATATAATCTCTCCCTTTCATTTATCATTATGTCAATAACTTTTCTAGTAGAGCATAAATTGTGATATTTTCAATCAACAGATGACAAGTTTAATTTTCCCCCTCCTCAACTAGCAATGTCTAACTTTAATTATTTTGAAAAGAAAAAGTTTTGTGACCCAAAATGATCATTAATGTTTGAATTTGTACAAAATTGCATCTAGTGTAAATTCAAGATATAAGAACATTACTTCGACTGAATAGGTGCACGGCTATGTAGGACGAGTAGGAGTTGTCCAATAGGCCAATAGCACACGTAAACATGTTTCTAAATGAGTCTAATCTAATGTTAATTATATCCAATGGCGGAGTATGAAACTTTTTTTAAGAAAGATGAAATTAAAATGTAAATTTTTTCTTTAAAATTATAATTATTTATGTGATAAAAAAATAATTATAATTAAAGTCTTTTTACAAGTTTTAAAGAGGGGCGATTTTCAAATATATATAAAAAATTAAAAATAATATTTAATTCTAAAAGTTTGTATAAACTAAAAACTAATCATCTCCGCAGGCTCTCTCCTCACTCCACACCAGCGAAAAATCTAATAAAAAGTTCACCAATGCCCACGTAATTTATTCTAAAATCACTTATGCTCCTGTGCTTTTTTCTTATCATATATGCCAATGTGATTTATAAAAGGGTATGTTTTTTTATCACATATGTTCTTGTGATCTTCAATTTTTTACAAAGCACAGGGCATATGTGATGGAAAAAAATCACAGAGATATAAATAATTTTGGAACAAACCACATAAGCATTGGTGAACTTTTCCCAAAAATCTAATATATCATGAGAGTAGGTACAACATATCTATAGAAACGCACTACGTCATTGGAAAGAGAAAAAAAATGTAAATATACCATCACACCCAATTATCCAATTATTGGTTGGAAAGAGAAAAAAAAATGTATTTTACAGTATGTAGTATAGATAATACATGATGTAAATATACCATCACACCCAATTATCCAATTATTGGTGTGCTGTAGTACAGAAGATGTGCTCCAAAGGAGACATTTGCGGTGCTGCGGTAGCATCAACATCACTTCTAATAAAAGAAAGAAGATCCTTTTCTGTGCTAATGTAACACTAACATCACTTCTATAAAAAGAAAAATATGGCGAATGCAATCCCAAAGAAAAATATCCCGATCTAAAGGGAATTATGCAAAAATATATAGATTTAAATAGAATCACATTTTTTTCAATTTGGGAAAAGGGGAGTACCAAATAGAAAAAAAAAATCCTACCAAAGCATGCAAACAAATTGAACAAGAAATCACAATTAATTGAGATGGAACTCCCGTGAATGAAGAGAATTTTTGAGAGGCAAAGAGAACAATGATGTTATCTGTATATTATTTTTATTTGTTACATTATTTTATACTTGTGAAACTTATATTTTATGATTTTTTTTTTCTGTAAGAATAGGTAATGGTGACACGACGAAGAAGTGCTTTATAGGTGATCAGGATCCTCGGTCTCGAAGAGATCTTGATTCTTGACCGTTCATGTTTTTATGATTTTTTTTTTGTAATCATATTTTACGATTTTAATTCATTAATTATTAGGTATAATTGGATTAAAAGCTAGAAAAGAATATGAATTTTTTATTTTTACATCCGCGTCAATTAATTCTCTCGTTATAAGAAAAATTTCATTAAAACAGTCTCTTGATTTAGTCAGGTCTAAAACGTTTAAAAGCTTACATATAGTAAAAATAAGCATTAATAATATATTATTTATTGAATAAGCAACAATCCTTCTTTAATGATGTATTAAATTTGATCATATTAATTCACACATATTATTTATGTGTAGTTGCGGTTATTTCAAATGAATAAAATAAGCTTATAATTCATCAGAAGTAAAAATGTTAAAAATGAAATAAAATCTTAAGTGAGTGCAAATGAGGTATACTAATTTTACCAACAAAAATTAGGCGATCAGTGTAATCTCATCCAAATTGGTAGGGATATGATATCCTACAAATATATATATATATATATATATATATATATATATATATATATATATATATATATATATATATATATGGGGTAAACATTTCTCAAGCAGCTTGAGATAAGCTTATCTCAGGCTAGCCCCAAAACTACGTCGTTTTGATTAATGAAGGGTGTTTATGTAATTTTAGGTGAATTAATGAAGGGTGCTATTTGTAATTTTATTTATTTTTATATCATATACATTTTACTGAAACACCCTTCATTAATTCACCTAAAATTACATAAACACCATTCATTAATCAAAACGACGTAGTTTTGGGGCTAGCTTGAGATAAGCTTATCTCAAGCTGCTTGAGAAATGTTTACCCCTATATATATATATATATATAACGTAAGAATTATTGGAAAGATCTCTTAATTAATGTATAATTGGAAGGTTTAGCCCCCACAATAATATTTGATTATTTGTAGACATACCCAAATTTAAAGACAAAAAGAAAAATATGTTTGATCACACTTATTATTTTAAATTAAATAAAGGTAACGTAATATTTAAAGCAAAAATCGAAAAAAAAATTGTTAAAATAATAGCAGAATTGAAAATACAAATCAAACAAAGAATTAATTTAATTACTCACAAGAGGATAAACATATTGTTAGCTTTTTATTATGTCATATGATAAGAATATAACAACTTAATTGAGTGTGGATCTCACGCTTAAAAAAAATAATCAAGATACGGAACCGGTTGACAAGGAATAAACAATGTCCTGTAACATTATTAGTATATTTCCCTAATAAGTAAAGTGGGTCTAGAGAGGAAAAAATATATTCAAATCATCTGAAAACATCACTTATAATAATTGAAAAATATTTTCTCATGTTATATGATAATTGAATTTTTATGTTTGTGATTCTTTGATTTACGTGTAAAACTTTTTTTTTCATTTTTTAATAAATATGAGACCCATCATTAATTGAGTCACAATATAAAAATTGAATTCTCATGCAACATGATAAAATCAAATTCCTACATAAAAAAAAAAGGTCCTAATCATGTTGTACATGCGCAATAGAATTCCACAATTTGACGAACACATGCAAGGACCAATAGTCCAAGGCTATTGTCTCTTCAATTCAAGGCGAGAGGTCAATAAGTGAGGTGAGCTACTAAGATTATTAATTAGGACTGTGGACAATAATAGGAGGGAAAATGACATTATATTTGAAAAGATTGGCACAAAGAAATGAGCATGCATAAGTAGGCCACCGTGTTATTTTGTCACATTCGATAAAGCTCTCTCGCGGACTTCAAAGTCATCGTAAAAGAACACTTGGGACCATAGCTTTTTTGTGTCAAATCTGTACCAACCCATATTATATATAGACTAAATAAAGCAAGATTCTTGAGTAGAATAACTTTATATTAGTCAATATACTGCGATAGCTTTTTGTTCTTTGAACTTTGAACTGGAAAATAAAAAGATATATTACATCATTCAAGGTTGCTTCAGTGTTATAAGCTGTGTAGTTTCATGCTTGTTTTCCTACCATGTTTGACTAAATTATTATTATTTTTCATTATATATATTGTACCGAAGGAATTTATAAGCCCACTATGTTTCCTTATAGGGTGTATGATCACTGTATGGGCGATATCTATGGCTTTGGTATAGACCAGGCCACGTGATATGATCCCAAGTACAAGCAGATAATCAACTTAAGTATAAGCTATAAGAGAATTCAAGTAATAGGCAAATAACGATACATAACATGCTCTTTGTTGTGCCCTCCGGGGGCTATTTATATTGTCATGGTATGGTTAGATCGGGGGGAAGGTCAACTCTCCTTGGGGTATGCTCCCATGATAGCAGTGTTGGGCGGTTTAGGCGCTGACGTTGTGGCAGCGCTGCACCCCCTGCTACTGGCGAGGCCAGCGTTGGGCAAAGGGAGAGTTTCCCTTTGTGATACCTGTGGCGATTGCCTTTGGAGGTTAATGTCCCAAGGTAAGACATTTTGGTGTATCTCTTGGGTGTGCTGCACCCTTGGTGGGCGTGCAGGTCTACGTCAGCCCTTAGGGCTAAGGTGGAGCTCAAAAGGGGTATGGGCCTGCGACGCTGAGCCGCTAGATGGCTGGCCTGTTATGGCTTATAAGGTCAATCGTGGCGATTGGGTCTTGCTGTGGCGATTAGGCCCGTCTCTGGCGGTTGGGCCATCCAGAACAGGAGCCCCCCAGCTTGGTAGCATGCGTAGGATGGTGCCAAGTTAGAGTAAATTGGGCGTTACCTTGCCTGCTTTGGCGATTGGGTTTTGCTACGGCGCTTGGGCCCTGCTGGGGCTGCTAAGCCCTTCCAGGCGGTTGGGTCAACTGGTCGTTACCTTGCTTGCTAGGGCGATTGGCTATCCTGGCAATTGGGCCTTGCTGCGGCGCTTGGGCCCTGCTGGGGCGGTTAAGCACTTCTAGGCGGTTGGGTTTATTGGGCGTTACCTTGCCTGCTTGGGCGATTGGCCTTTTGGAAGCCATGTGTAGACGGTGTATGGCGTTTGCTGATAAGATTTCGCCGAAGTCGCAGTGGGGCGCGCTCTGTGTAGGACGCTTGTGTTTAAATGTTAAAACCTGCCGAGAGAGAATTCGGGCGTTACACGAACCGTTTTTGGTTTCTTTTTCAGGGGTATTTCAGATTTTGCCCTTCTGTCGTGCCTCTTCGATTCTCGTGAGGGTAATTATGACGCCTCTGTAATTATCGCAGGCTACATGAGTAGATGCTGCGCATTGAAGTGATGTGACTGACATCAGACCCGAAATTACCATCTGGTCCTTCATCGTGTCCCTTCATCCTGACACGTTGCTCACATCTTACGGTTTGGGATGGAGCAGCTTATCATGACCGCCGATCATTACTGACTCATCATCCAACGGTCGGATACAAAACGTCAGTGAACGAAAGGTCGTAGCCCGTCTTCTTTAAAAAGGGGGCCGCATCCTCTTTTGAACATTTCCCTCTCTGAAACTTGAACTTTCGCCATTGTGTCTTCCGATCAACCTTTCTGCAATTTCCTGAGATTTGTGCAGGTATAGTATCCTACCCTTCCTTTTAAATTTTGTACATCTCTTCTTCTTTTCTTGTATGTTCTGGGTACCATAGGGTTCTAGGTATGAGTATCCCTGGGTTGGTTTTACCAGAGGTTGAAATTAAGGAAGAGTTTGAGGAAGCCTTCGAATCAGTCGAAGGTTGTCCGGTGGGAGTTAGTGATATCTTTTCTTCCTCTCGCTCTTTGGTCCCTGGGGTATAGTCACTGCCCCACGGCAAAATTCCTGAACTGTTGGGGTTTTCTGAGGAAGAGATTCAGAATCTCTTACCGGAACGGGCTTTAGGACCGGTAGTACCTTATCTGGGAGAGGCATTTGGCACTGGCGGGCGTCGTCCTAGCAGATCTAGGCGACGGCAGCTAGGGAGTTCCCAAGAGGGGGTCAGGGAGAGGTCTTCAAGTCGTCGTCGCTCGGGTCTTTCCGTTCCTTCGAGTGGGCGAGGTAGTCGTCCTCGTCGCCGAACTTCTCGGCGCTCTTCATTTGGCTCAGGGCGACTTATTCGCCCTTTGTCCTCTATAAATCAGCTCCCACAACATCGCCCCATTGAAACTTACTATAAGCCTTCCAATCCACCTTCTAATCCCACGCTTGCTCTGAGCACCTCAAAAGGGTTTATACCACCAATTTCCACGTCCTTCCATCGCCGTAAGTATGATGAGTCTACGGATAACCGATTGGGTAGGTTACATCCAGAAGATGGGCGTCTTGTCAGGTATGGTGTGTGGGACGCCATATACGAAGACTTGGAGCTTTATAAGATACCACCTGCTTGGTGGCCTTCTTCATTAAGCTTCTCGGATTTTTACGCTTCGAGTTCTTCCGATAATTCTGACACTGACGGTAAGTAGCCCAGTCATATTTTCTTGTAACAATTGATGTAAGTGCTGTTGTTTGTGGGGGTAGGGTAGAAGGGCGAGAGCGTTTTTCTTTTCTCTTTTTAGCCATCCTCTTGATTTGGGGTCCATCTGCCGATTGACCACCCGTTTGTTACTCCAGGTAGGATTTAATTGACTGATGGAGATCCTTCAATCGGACAATCGCCTAGAGGCGAGGGAATGGGTGGACCCAGATATCATGGCGTCCTCCTCATGTTATGCTGACAAGGATGTTCTAGCTCGCCATTACCAGACTGAAACGACGTTTATGATTACTGAGGATGCCGCGAGTGAAGACAAATGGCAGCCGTACGCGGTGTCAAGTGACCGCCGGGTTTGCGACGCGCCAAGTGACGCCAGGAAGTCTGTATGGCGGTTCATGGTTTATAAAACCCATTTTACCGACCAGAAAGTCAGGTTTCCTCTTACCGACTTTGAGATGGGAGTCTTGTCCCATTTGCAAGTCGCTCCCTCCCAGTTGCACCCGAACGCTTGGGCGTTTGTTAGGGTTTTTGAAAGCATCTGCCGGTACTTCAAATGGGAGTTTTCCGTGCGGCTGTTTTTTTACTTATTCCAAGTATCGCCGAAGAAAAAGCTTGGGTGGGTTTCGCTAAAAGCGGGGACGTCATTAGGAGCAATTTTTGCTCAATACGCCAATTCATACAAGAATTGGAAACACACCTTCTTCTGGGTTGAGCCGACGCTGGCGGATGGGGAGTTACCCTTCTTTGTCGATCCGGCGACCAGACAGTGCCGATTTCCATTATACTGGACAAAGGCTCATTATGAGGTGCACGCCGGTCGGTATTCCTTCCCCTTTGGGAGTCTGACGCTTGGGGAGCGAAAAGTAGTGGATTTTTTTGTGGACGTTAAGAAGTTCATGCCGGTCTGGCCGACGAAAAGAGTGTTGTGTCACGGAGGTGTGATGGCGTTCTGAGTGCTTTAATTTTTTCTTTTAAGGCGTGCAATGTTTTCTCAATCATTCCCTTTTTAATCTTCTAACACTTCCTTTGCCTTTGCTTTGTTTTGCAGTTGGGAACATGGCGGCAGAATCTTTAAGACTTGCACGCGAAGCGGCAGCGAAGCTGAGGGCGCGCCAAGGGGTTGCTGTTCCAGCACCACCTGCTGTAGCTTCCAAGGATACGGGTAAGGGCAAAACTGTGGCCCTGAAGAAGAAAAACAAAGTTTGCTCTGCCGCGGACATTCCTGCTGAAATACTGAAGCAGAGAGAAACTATGCCCATTATCCGAGAGGCGACCGCGGCTGGCATTTCCTCAACTAGTGATTCAACGCTTGGCAGTGGATCGCCTGGTATGGGAGGCCCTAGCTGCAAGCGTGGCGCGTCTGCGAGCCTGTCGCCGACTCGCCCTTCTAAAACTTCACGCCAGGAGCCCCTTGAAGTTGTCGATTTCTCAGCGGGTAGTGATCGTGTAACCGATCCTCCTTTGACTGAGGGCGATCAGGTTCCTACACAGCCTCACGATTCTCCAAGGCCTACCGCTCCAATTTCTGTCTCGAGCGCCCTTTCTCTCTCGGAAAGGGACCTATGCTTTGGGTACCCGAACATAGGGCGTCCAAACTTGCTGGTACCGTCACGCCTTGATCGGCAACAACTACTGGATTCTACTCAGGTGGTTGTTGGCCGCATATTTGCTATGCAAGAGATTGCCTTGGCGGTAGATGAGAAGTGCTCTGCGCAGGCAGATCGCCTTGACGACCTTGGGCGACAAGTCGACGCCCTTACTGCTGATGTGGGGCGGCTTGGCAAGGAGCTTGCTGACAAGGATGCATCGATCAAGGCACTCACGGCGCGGCAAGCCACTCTGGACGATGATGTAAAACGCTTAAAAGAGGAAAAAGCCTCTGTAAGCAGGGCGTTGGAGGACGCCAAAAAGGAGAAAGGGGCCCTCCAGGCGGAGAAGGAGGAGCTGGCCTCCAAGCTGTTCATGAGCGAGGGGCGTCTTCATGCAAAAGATGAAGACCTCAGCAAGGCTTTAGGCCAGGTTGAGAAGCTGGAGGAGGCCCTCGCCAGCTTGATGTCTCAGGCCTTTACCAGCGCGCTCCAGCAAGTTGCCGTTCGGTATCCAGAGGCTGATTTGGCGGGGTTTGATCCTGCCTATGACGTTGAGGACGGCAAAATTGTTGAGCGTTTGGATGACGGCGGTGTGAAAGTCATAGAGGAAGCCCCTGAAACTGACGATGAAGAAGGGACAGCAGAGGCACCTCAGGCAGGCGTCGTCAACCTGAACTCTGATCAAGCGGCGACTGAGGCGCTGAAGGATAAAGATGTATAAATCTTAGTAGTAGTTTTTTTTTTTTTTTTTTTTTTTTGATTTGACCGCGGCTGGCATGTCAGCTTCGGGTTTTTTCTTCAGAAATGAATATATCTACCTTTCTTTGCTCGTTTCTTTTTCTGGCTTCTTTATTTTGCTCATAACTTTTACCTTGCGCGCCTCTAGCAATTTAAATTAAGTATCTTTCGGAAGTCCAAGTGTGTTGGTTGGGGGTGAGAATCGTCTCGCTTTGGGCGTTGGCTGGGGGTGAGTACCGTCCCAGTCCAACTTGGGCGGGGGTGAGAACCGTCCCGTTTTGGGCGTTGGCTGGGGGTGAGAACCGTCCCAGTCCAACTTGGGCGGGGGTGAGAACCGTCCCGTTTTGGGCGTTGGCTGGGGGTGAGAACCGTTCCAGTCAAACTTGGGCGGGGGTGAGAACCGTCCCACTTTGGGCGTTGGCTGGGGGTGAAAACCGTCCCAGACCAACTTGGGCGGGGGTGAGAACCGTCCCGTTTTGGGCGTGAGTAGGAATTTGTCAAATTTATTTATTAAAATGTTCTGCCTCGTTAAAAACCTTTCATAGTAAATCCCGTTGGGATAAAAACATGGGAAAGGAAAAAAGTACAGAGAATATTACATGGGCGATCAGCTATAATACTTTCGGAGTTTGTCGGCGTTCCATGCTCGCGGGATTGCTTTCCCGTCCAACGTTTCTAAGGAGTAAGCGCCGTTCCCTAGTACGTTGGCGATTCTGTATGGTCCTTCCCAATTTGGTGCGAGCTTTCCTTCACGGGCGTTCTTGTTCCCAACGTCCGCCCTTCGTAGGATTATGTCTCTGACCTCGAACCGCCGATGGACTACCCTCTTGTTGTAGTAAGTGGCTGACTTATCTTTGGTGAGCTTATCATTTTGGGCGGCATAGTCTCGGAGCTCGTCTAGCAAGTCCAGTGCGTCGGCCAGGTTTTGATCGTTGGCGACTGCGGATACGTGGTCACGCCTCCATGAAGATTCTCCGATTTCCACAGGGATCATTGCTTCTGATCCGTAAGTTAGCCTAAATGGCGTTTCTTGGGTGGAAGATTGGGCGGTCGTTCGATACCCCCACAACACGTTGTCAAGATTGTCAATCCACGCTCCTTTGTGTGTTTCGAGTTTCTTCTTAATCCCTTTGGTCAGCATCTTGTTGGCCGACTCCACTAAACCGTTTGATTGTGGGTGTTCTACCACGGCGAAGTGGTGTCAGATTTGCAAACTCTTCATTAACTCCCGAAACTTGCTATCGGTGAATTGGGTGCCATTGTCGGTGATTACCTCGCCAGGGATACCGAAACGGTAAACGATGCTCCTCCAAAAGAACTTCCTGGCCTTCTGCGATGTGATGGTCGCCAAAGGTTCAGCTTCCACCCACTTGGTAAAATAATCAATTGCCACTAGAAGCCACTGGACTCGTCCCGCCGCCATGGGGAAAGGTCCTAAGATGTCGATCCCCCACTTGTAGAAGGGCCATGGCGACGTGATTGAGGTTAACTCTTCTGGAGGAGCTCTGTGGACGTCTGCAAACCTTTGGCATTTGTCACACTTCTTTACGTGCTCTCGCGCGTCCTTTTCCATCGTTGGCCAATAAAATCCTGCTCTTAAAGCTTTCTTTGCTAAGGAGTGACCGCCCATGTGGTGTCCGTTGATCCCTTCATGAATCTCTTTCAGGATGTAATGCACATCATTTGGGACGATGCATTTAAGAAGTGGAATAGAAATTCCTCTTTTGTACAATCGCCCCTGGACGATGCAGAAGTAGGCACTTCTCCGAACGACCTTCTGGGCTTCTTTAGGGTTTGGAGGCAGGATCCCAACTGTCAGATAGTTGATGATTGGCGTGATCCAACTTTCTTCAGCGACTTCGATGTTGGCGTCAGTAATGGACATGATTATGCATGGGTCAGGCAAATTGTGCTGAATCACAGAACGGTTGTTACCTGGGCTCTTAGTGCTTGCCAATTTGGCGAGGATGTCGGCCCTGGCGTTATCTGCTCGCCTGATGTGATTTACTTCAACAGTTTCAAAAGATTGGAGTAGCTCTTTGACCTTTTTCAAATATTTGCACATCAATGGACCCTTTGTCTGGTACTCTCCTGAGATCTGGAAGGTTACCAGTTGCGAGTCGCTAAACACACTGAGATGTTGGGCGCCCATCTCATTTGCCTGAATTAGGCCTGCTATCATTGCTTCATATTCTGCCTGGTTGTTGGTTGTGCTAAACTCGAATAATAACGAGTGTTCCGTGGATACTCCGTCTGGATTTTCAATTATCATACCTGCTCCTGATCCTTTGGCGTTGGATGAGCCGTCAACGAATAGTTTCCATGTAGCCGGTCCAGGGGCGCCAGTCACTTGGTCACCAGATGGGTTGACGTGTGTCATTTCTGCGATGAAGTCTGCTAGGGCTTGGGCTTTGATGGCGGTGCGCGCTCGTAAGCGATTTATTGGTACTCAGATAATTCCACCGCCCACGACATCATTCTTCCTGCGAG